>JAJTUV010001595.1:600000-797812 GCA_021653895.1 Mastomys natalensis | reverse complement strand
TTTGAGTTTATTTCTGTGGGATACTTTATTTGCATGGAATTGAACCGTAATCTTGCAGAATTATGGACATTCCTCAGGTGAGTGAGGGTGTTGGGCTCCCAATAAGTGAGAAGAGAAACCGGGCTGGGAAATGGTTCTTCAATTTGAACCAAGCTCAGGGGAGCTATCTGGACATGGTAACTTCAACCTTAATTAGTAGACTTTCCCAACACTCCACATTTTCATCACCCAATTATTCATTGATGAACATCAGCTGTTTCCATTTCCCAGACCTTGTAAGTGGGGTGACAAAGAACATATATGAATGAATATCTCTGGAGTAGGAAATAGAGTCCTTTCGTATATAAGCAGGAGTTGTAGAGACAGGACATGGGTCATCCTTGTTAATTTTCTTAATATAATTATTCAGAATTTAAATGAATGCATGTGTCTTGTCCAAAGTAGGTTTTAAGAATTCTCCAATGACATTAAAATAGGAATTTCAAACAGCTTTTATAAAACAGGAAAATGTTGGTAGTCAGAACAAATCTCAATGTATCTCTGGCCCTAATGGTATAAACATTCCTTCTCAAATATAGCATGTTTCTTTTCAGCCATTAAATTGGAAACCTTGAGGAAACAGGGAGAGCTATTGTGAAATATCTGTAACTGGTGTCTTCAGTGAGGGATAATGCAAGTCTGTTGAGGTTATGGAAAAGGAACAATGTATGTGTTTGGGGGTGAGGTTGTGCTGTTTTAAAGGTATAAATAAAGGTTATTTAAAAGAAGTTCTGGAAAGAGATTTGGAGAAATCAGCAACTGATAAAAAGCCTAGCATACTAAAAAGATATCCAGTATCTACACAAAGCTACTAAGGGCAAGCTCTATCAAAAAATGTTTATACAGCAAAAGCAAGGAATCAAAATCTGCCAATTAACCCCAAATGATTGCTTTGGCCTGAGAAAGAAAAGGAAATAATTTGGATTTAAGTAGACATTGTGAAAAAGAATGATACACACACCACACATACAACACACACAACACACACAACAAACAACAAGAAGAAAACATTATAATTTTGTCTAACTTACTTTTTTTTTTTTGGAAATTGCATTTACATTTATGTTCTCTACTTACCATTTAAACCTCCCTCCCAGGAACTCACTATCCCTTCCCCCTCCCTGCTCCACTTGATATACCCCACCTACTATCCTGTACCTCACTTCCTACTCTATTCAAATTTCATCCTCCCACATTTCCAGCCTTCATGTACTCAGGTACTCTTCTCCCATTATTATACCTCCACCCTTGCTATATAGCTCGTGCCATCGGGTCACCTCCTTAAGCACTCCCACCGGGAGTTAAGATCCTGGCTGGCCACTCGGTTCGGTTGGTATGGTTTTTCTCCTCATGGTATCACAAATCACTTTCAATATCCTCACTGGTCACTCTTACTCCTCTCCGATTGGTACGCCTGTGATCAGTTGTTGGTATTGCTTTCCTATGTCCAAATCTTATCTCTTCTGCAGTATCTCATCTCATTGCAGAAACCTCTAGGAGACAGTTTATCGGTTACCTGTAGCATTGGCTCTGACATCCACATTCAACCTCTACCTTTGGTGACGCACATGGAGATTCAGGATGGCTCCTGAGCGGTCCCTCCTTCAGTTTTGCTGCCTCCACTGTGATCTCCATTTGGCACCCTTGACGTTCTTGTTTCTCCTTCCAAAAGGACTGAAGGCCCCTATGGTATCTTCTTCTGCTTTAAGTGGTGGTTGAACTTTGGGTATTTCAGTTCTGGGCTAAATATGATCTGTGATGAACTGTATTTGTTCTTTTGTGATTGGGTTACTTCATCAGGATGTATTTTCTAGTTCCTCCTTTTATAAGAATTTTCAAATTCATGTTTTTAATAGAGAATAAAAATTCCATTGTATTAAATGTACCACTTATTTTTGTATCCATTCCTCTGTTGAAGGGCATCTGGGTTCTTTCCAGTTTCTAGCTATTATAAATAAAGCTGCTATGAACATAGTGGAGCATATGTCCTTGTTATGTGTTAGAGCATCTTCTGGATATATACCCAGGAGTGGTATAGCTGGGTCCTCAGGTAGTGATATGTCCAATTTTCTGAGGAACGCCAAACTGATTTCCATAGTGGTTGTACCATCTTGCAATCCCACCAACAATGGAGGAGTGTTCCTCTTTCTCCACTCCTCGCCAGCATCTGCTATCACCTGAGTTTTTTATTTTAGCCATTCTGACTGGTGTGAAGTGGAATCTCAGGGTTGTTTTGATTTGCATTTCCCTGATGACCAAGGATGCTGAACATTTCTTTAGGTGCTTCTCAGCCATTCGCATTTCCTCAGTTGAGAATTCTTTGTTTAGCTCCTTACTCCATTTTTTAATAGGGTTATTTAGTTGCCTAGAGTCTAATTTCTTAAGTTCTTTGTATATATTGGATATTAGTCCTCTATCGGATGTGGGATTGGTAAAGATCTTTTCCAATCTGTTGGTTGCTGTTTTGTCCTATTGACAGTGTCCTTTGCCTTACAGAAACTTTGCAATTTTATGAAGTCTCATTTGTCAATTCTTGATCTTAGAGCATAGGCCACTGGTGTTCTGTTCAGGAACTTTTCCCCTGTGCCTAAGTATTCAAGGGTCTTCCCCACCTTCTATTTGTTTCACTGTGTCTGGTTTTATGTGAAGATCCTTTATACACTTGGACTTGAGCTTTGTACAAGGAGATAAGAATGGATCGATTTGCATTCTTCTACATGCTGTCCTCCAGTTGAACCAGCACCATTTGTTGAAAATGCTGTCCTTGTTACACTGGATGGTTTTAGCTCCTTTGTCAAAGATTAAATGACCATAGTTGTGTGGGTTCATTTCTGGGTCTTCAACTCTATTCCACTGATCTTCCTGCCTGTCTCTGTACCAATACCAGGCCGTATTTATCACTATTGCTCTGTAGTACAGCTTGAGGTCAGGGATGGCGATTCCTCCAGATGTTCTTTTATTGTTGAGAATGGTTTTCGCTATCCTGGGTTGTTTGTTGTTCCAAATAAATTTGAGAATTTCTCTTTCTAGTTCAGTAAAGAATTGAGTTGGTATTTTAATGGGGATTGCATTGAATCTGTAGATTGCTTTTGGCAAGATGGCCGTTTTTACTATATTAATCCTGCCAATCCATGAGCATGGGAGATCTTTCCATTTCCTGAGATCTTCTTCAATTTCTTTCTTCAGAGACTACAAGTTCTTACCATACAGATCTTTCACTTGCTTGGTTAGATTCACTCCGAGGTATTTTATATTATTTGTGACTATTGTGAAGGGTGTCATTTCCCTAATTTCTTTTTCAGCCTGTTTATCTTTCATGTAGAGGAAGTCTACTGATTTGTTTGAGTTGATTTTATAACCTGCCACTTTGCTGAAGTTGTTTATCAGGTTTAGGAGTTCTCTGGTGGAGTTTTTGGGGTCACTTAAGTATACTATCATATCATCTGCAAATAGTGATATTTTGACTTCTTCCTTTCCTATTTGTATTCCTTTGACTTCTTTTTGTTGTCTAATTGCTCTGGCTAGGACTATAATGAATACTATATTGAATAGGTAGGGACAGAGTGGGCAGCCTTGTCTAGTCCCTGATCTTAGTGGGATTGCTTCAAGTTTCTCTCCATTTAGTTTGATATTGGCTACTGGTTTGCTGTATATTGCTTTTACTATGTTTAGGTATGGGCCTTGAATTCCTGATCTTTACAAGACTTTTGCCATGAAGGGACGTTGAATTTTGTCAAATGTTTCTCAGCATCTAGTGAGATGATCATGTGGTTTTTTTCTTTGAGTTTGTTTATATAGTGGATTACATTGATGGATTTCTGAATATTGAACCATCTCTGCATTCCTGGGATAAAGCCCACTTGATCATGAAGGATGATTGTTTTGATGTGTTCTTGGATTCGGTTTGCTAGAAATTTATTGAGTATTTTTGCATCAATATTCGTAAGAGAGATTGGTCTGAAGTTCTGTTTCTTTGTTGGGTCTTTGTGAGGTTTAGGTATGAGTGTGATTGTAGCATCATAGAATGAATTGGGTAGTGTTCCTTCTGTTTCTATTTTGTGGAATAGTTTGAAGAGAATTGGTATTATGTCTTCCTTGAAGGTTTGATAGAATTCTCCACTAAAACCATCTGGTCCTGTGCTTTTTTTAGTGGGGAGACTTTTCATTACTGCTGCTATTTCTTTAGGGGTTGTAGGACTGTTTAGATGGTTTACTTGCTCCTCATTTAACTTTGGTACCTGGTATCTGTCTAGAAAATTGTCCATTTCATCCAGATTTTCCAGTTTTGTTAAGTATAGGCCTTTTTAGTAGGATCTGATGATTTTTTGAATTTCCTCAGTTTCTGTTGTTATGTCTCCCTTTTCAGATCTGATTTTATTAATTTGGATACTGTCTCTGTGCCCTTTGGTTTATCTGGCTAAGGGTTTATTGATCTTGTTGATTTTCTCAAAGAACCAACTTCTGGTTTTGTTGATATTTTGTATAGTTCTTTCTGTTTCTACTCAGTTGATTTCAGTCCTGAGTTTGATTATTTCCTGACGCCTCCTCCTCTTGGGTGTATTTGCTTCTTTTTGTTCTAGAGCTTTCAGGTGTTCTGTCAAGTTGTTAATGTGTACTCTCTCCAATTTCTTTTTGTAGGCACTTAGAGCTATGAGTTTTCCTCTTAGCACTGCTTTCATGGAGTCCCACAAGTTCTGGTATGATGTTTCCTCATTTTCATTAAATTCTAGGAAGTCTTTAATTTCTTTCTTTATTACTTCCTTGACAAAGTCATCATTGAGTAGAGCATTGTTCAGTTTCCACATGCATGTGGGTTTTCCCTTGGTTTTGTCATTATTGAAGACCAGCCTTAGTCCGTGATGAAAGGATAGGATGCAAGGGATTATTTCAATCTTTTTGTATCTGTTGAGGACTGTTTTGTGACCAATTATATGGTCTATTTTGGAGAAGGTACCATGAGGTGCTGAGAAGAAGGTATATTCTTTTGCTTTAGAATGAAATGTTCTATAGATATCTGTTAAATCCATTTTGTTCATAACTTCTGTTAGTTTCAATGTGTCTTTGTTTAGTTTCTGTTTCCATGATCTGTCCATTGTAGAGAACGGGGTGTTAAAATCCCCCACTATTATTGTGTGAGGTGCAATGTGTGCTTTGAGCTTTAGTAAAGTTTCTTCTATGTATGTGGGTGCCCTTGCATTTGGAGCTTAGAGGTTCAGAATTGAGAGCTCTTCTTGGTAGATTTTTGCTTTAATGTGTATGAAGTGTCCTTCCTTATCTTTTTTGATTATTTTTGGTTGAAAGTCAATTTTATTTGATATTAGAATGGCTTCTCCAGCTTGTTTCTTGGGACCATTTGCTTGGAAAATTGTTTTCCAGCCTTTTACTCTGAGATAATGTCTGCTTTGTCACTGAGGTGCGTTTCTTGTATGCAGCAAAATTCTGGGTCCTGTTTATATATCCAGTCTGATAGTATACGTCTTTTTATTGGAGAATTGAGTCCATTGATGTTGAGGGATATTAAGGAAAAATGATTGTTGTTTCCTAATATTTTTGTTTTTAGAGGTGGAATTATGTTTGTGTGGTTATCTTTTTTGGGGGTTGTTGGAAGTTTATTTCCATGCTTTTTCTAGGTTGCAGTTTCCTTCCTTGTGTTGGCATTTTCCATCAATTATCCTTTGAAGTGCTGGGTTTGTGGGAAGATATTGTGCAAATTTGGTTTTTTCATGGAATATCTTGTTTTCTCCATCTATAGTGATTGAGAGTTTTGCTGGGTATAGCAGTCTGGGCTGGCATTTGTGTTCTCTTAGGGTCTGTATGATATCAGACCAGGATCTTCTGGCTTTTATAGTCTCTGGTGAAAAGTCTGGTGTAATTCTTATAGGTCTGCCTTTATATGTTACTTGACCTTTTTCCCTTACTGCTTTTAGTATTTTTTCTTTGTTTTGTGCATTTGGTGTTTTGATTATTATGTGATGGTAGGTATTTCTTTTCTGGTCTAGTCTGTTTGGTGTTCTGTAGGTTTCTTGTATGTTTATGGGTATCTCGTTCTTTAGGTTGGGGAAATTTTCCTGTATAATTTTGTTGAAGATATTTACTGGCTCTTTAGATTGGGAATCTTCACTCTCATCTATACCTATTATCCTTAGGTTTGGTCTTCTGATTGCATCTTGGATTTCCTGGATGTTCTGTGTTAGGAGCTTTTTGCATTTTGCATTTTCTTTGACTCTTGTGTCAATGTTTTCCATGGTATCTTCTGTGCATGAGATTCTCTCTTCTATCTCTTGTATTCTGTTGGTGATGCTTGCTTCTATGACTCCTGATCTCTTTCCTACATTTTCTATCTCCAGAGTAGTCTCCCTTTGAGATTTCTTTATTGTTTCTATTTCCAGTTTTAGATCCTGGATGGTTTTGTTCAATTCCTTCACCTGTTTGATTGTGTTTTCTTAAAATTCTTTAAAGGATTTTTGTGTTTCCTCTTTAAGGTCTTCTACCTGTTTACCTGTGTTCTCTTTCAATTCTTTAAAGGATTTTTGTGTTTCCTCTTTAAGGGCTTCTACCTGTTTACCTGTGTTCTCCCTGTATTTCTTTAAGGGAGTTACTTATGTCCTTCTTAAAATCTTCTATCATCATCATGAGAAGTGATTTTAATTCTGAGTCCTGTTTTTCCTGTGTGATGGAGTATCCAGGGCTTGCTATGGTGGAAGAACTGGGTTCTGATGATGTCAGATAACTTTGGTCTCTGTTGCTTGTGTTCTTGCACTTACCTTTTGTCATCTGGTTGACTCTAGTGTTACCTGTGCTCACTGTGTCTGACTGGAGTCTGTCTTTCCAGTTATCTTGCTTGTGACAGATCTCCTTGGATTCCAGATGTCTCTGTGTTCCTGTGATCCTAAGCTCCCTCTGCCCTGGATGCAGTAGGTCTTCTAGGATGTCTCAGGATCAGATGTTTTGACAGGCGCAGACCAGCTAAGTGTCCTCTGCTCTGGATGCAGTAGGTCCTCTAGGTTGTCTCAGGATCAGGTGTTTCCACCAGAGCAGAACAGCTAAGGGTCTGCCCCAGCAGAAGTACCAGGGTCCAGGCAGAAGGGAGGTGGTATTCAGGAGGAGCAGGGTTTGGGTGCCTGCTATTTCCTTAAGCCCCACCTGGCTCCCAGTTGTAACTCTGGGGCATGGGATAGTGGGCAAGGTGTCTTTCCCTCTGCTCTGGACGCAGTAGGTCCCTCTAGGATGTCTCAGAATCCAGTGTTTCCACAGGAGCAGACCAGCTAAGGGTCTGCCCCAGGCAGAAGCTCTAACTTTCTTTTATTGGCTTAAATTTACTGGTACAAAGCTTTTTATTAGTCTTGGGATTCCTGTGTTAAAATGTACATTAGCCATCTATAAAGTCATTCAGAATTTTGTTTTGGTTTTAGTGGGTTAGGACAGAGATTTCCAAGATGGAAATCCAACTTGCAATCCAACTAGATATATGCTTTGTCTGTGATTCTCATTCACCTAATTTGTTATGGTTGTCAGGTTGACTATTCTGTGATCTAATACCACATAGAGTATCTTAAGCTTATTCAAACACTATCTGTTTTAGTTTGAGTTTCTATTGCTGTAATACCATGACCAAAAAGCAAGTTGGCAAGAAAATAGTTTATTTGGTTTACACTTCTGTTTACTATTCATTATTGAAGGGAGTCAGCACAGAAACTCAGTCAGGGAATCATTCTTGAGGCAGAAGCTGATGCAGAGGACATGAAGAGGTGCTGCTCCTTTCCCATGGCTAGTTCAGCCTACCTTCTTTTAGAACAGAGGATCACCATCCCAGGAATGGCATCACCCATAATAGGCAGCCACCCACCATAAATCACTAATTAAGAAAATGCCTTACACTCAGATCCAGTCTTGTGAGGGTATTTGCTCAATTGAGGCTCCCTTCTCTTTGATAATTCTAGTTCATGTCAAGTTGATAAAAAACTAGTCAATACAATATAAAATATGTTCATTTCATTGTTTGCATATTAACAGTTTCAATAAATATACTATAACTTTTCTAACGTGGTTCTATTACAAATGTAGAAAATTCTCATAGAAATAGTAAAATAAATACCAGAATTTGTGTAGCAAGAGAATCAGGAGTTCAAAGGCAGCCTTGGGTACATAGTGAGTTTGAAGAAAATAGAGAATACTGTGCCCTTCCCCATCCTTAAGCAGACTGGAAAGACCTTGTGACCTAGGTGGAGTCATCCACCCTAGCTGCACATGCAAATTCCTACATGAATTTAGTAGATTAGACTGCCTGCTGACCTAGACTTGCAACTTAATCCTTAATATAATCCCCTAATCCAATCCAGTTGAAACAAAGGATGGGTTAGGTGGATGTTTTCCTATATATACAAGAGCTAAATATTAAACATTGAGCCTTAATTAGAGAACTTTGTCTTGGCTCCATGTTTCTCTTGCACCTCCCTCTCCTTTTCATTTCCAGCACTCCTTTCTGATGAATCCAGTTCGTTCATGGACGCTGAACAGCTACAGAGTACATGTAACTCTGTTAAAAAAGCAAACAATAAGTGGCAAATTGATACAATTTTATCTATTTTTGTGAAATAATATATTAAATCACAATTACCTAACAGGTATGGATGCTTATGGATAAGAACTTTATGATCAGTTGTCCACATGAAATGTTAGCAACCTTTACAATGAAAGTACAGGAAAACACATGCCTTTTTTAGAAAAATATTTTTGTTTCAATTTTTCCAGTCTTTCTCATTTGATAAAATTAACTTTTAAATTATTTTATCACATTCCTCTGATCAAGCATATTTTGATATGATTGTAACTTTTATGAAATGTACGTATATAATATTTATATATAATTCAAAATATAAGGATTTTAGATAATTTTTTAAAAATTCTTATATAGTTTTTATGTAGATTAGCTGCATGAGTATATTTTAATAAATTTTCTTTACTTTTCTGTCACTTAAAGTGAGAAAAATATGTAAATAACACCCATTGATAATAAACTATGCAAATGTACAAATATTTTACCTAAAGTGGTAGCATATTTGCATATAATCTAAGACTCATTGCAGTGTACTTTAAATTATCTCTAAGCTACTTATGATACCTATTACTGTACAAAGATTATGTACAATATTATTTAATGGATCATGATGAGAAAATGTCTGTATACATTTAGTCCAAAATCAACTTTTAAAAGAGTAGTATTGATACTTGAAAAATTGAACCAGCAGACAAAGGACAGAAGAATGACTCTGTGTGTGTGTGTGTGTGTGTGTGTGTGTGTGTGTGTGTACATGTGTGTTTGTTTTCTCTGTGAGTACCCAAACATGTGTGCATTTTATTCTGAGTTACTTAAAATGAGAATATTCTCAGTCAATCTTTTCTACCAAATGGTGAAACATTGGTTGAGTGGATAACTTAACAAAACATAAGGACGTGATTAAATAGAATATGTGCCTCTGTCAGAAAAGGATTTGAAGGACATTTTAGTGGCCAATTTTTAAAATTTAAATAAATTATAAATATTTGCTTATGAAAGATTAATTGTGATTTTTTTTAATTTTAAAAAATATATTAAAAACATTATGAACAATATAAACCCACCATGGAACACATTTATATACAAACAAACACACATACACACACATACAAACACACATGCCAGTGGACTTGCTGTATAGTTAGCATGCAGAGATTTAACTGCAAATATTTGCTTCTCAATTTTACAGTTGTCAGTGGTGGAAAGCATTTTTTTATAACCATTAATTCTAAATATTGGAATAAAATTTAAATTAAGGGTACTTATACTCATGACCTAGTCAATGTCATTTTCATTGAAAATTAAGAAAAAGTTTAATTTTATCTTAAATTAGAAAAAGGCAAAGCTACCCAGTTCATATTATTAAATAGCTGTAAATATTTAGCAAAACAAGTTAAGAACAATGAAAACAATGAAACATGAACTGACATAGTCTCATTAAAGTATATAAAATTAAAAATCAATAACATCTCAGTGCATATGCTCACATTGTGTGACTTCCCAAAGATTAGGTGGCTATCCATGACCTAAGGAATTCTGAGAAATTTTGATACGGTGTAAATTTCTCCTAATAATATTCAGATACTCAATATTCATGGAGAAGTTTTTCAACAATAATCAACCATATGTGAATGTAGGCTATGTGCACCTGGAGCATCTTTTTTGTCCCCACTTTGAGAGACAATGGTTACAAACCTAACCAATTAAATCTGAAACACTGGGGGAAAAAGAAAAGTAATAACACTGAACTTTTACTTAGTATGAAGTGAAGTAGTTAAATGGTTATATTTGGGAAGTAGGAAACTGAAACATTTTGTTGAACCTTATATTCATTTTTTTTAATTTGAAAAAGTCATACAAACTTAAATAATGAATTTTGTCATTTGTAACTCTACTATAAATAGAAGTAGTACCTTTATGTCAGAGATCATCTTCAAAACTAAGATAATTTGTCCCTTCAGATGACATTTTACCTTGCAACAAGCTTTCTGTCTTCCATAGCATGTCACCATTATATTTCCACACATATGTCATTGTGCTGTTTATTTGGGACATTATTTCATTCCCTTACATTGACTTTACACATGTCCAAATGTACTGTTTAGTGGCAGTAATGTAAATAGTATCAAAGAGTCAGTGAGGTGATCTGCAGTGTCCACCTCTGCTTTAGAACTCAAGCACAGGGCTTATGTTTATGGCCAGATATTTCATTGCAAGGACTTTAGCACAATTACGAATATCCACAAAAGTGATAACCCCATCCTTCCTACAGTCTGTATCTTGACATTGTTAATTTTTTTTCCATTTGGAGATTATAGTCTCAGCATGCCTTTATTATATGAAGTAGATTTACTTAGTCTATATTCAAAATAGAATTGCTATGTATGTTTATGACACAATAACAAAATCATGTGCTGTTTCCAAGTATTAGTTTTTAGTTTGGGACCTATCAAATAGTACTTTAGCCCTTTTTTGTAACCCAAGTACATTCAAATCATATGTGCACATTTGAAGACCTGCGGCCAAATCAGGTATACTTTACTCCACTCTTCCTTTACTTTTCACACTAACTTTCTCACTAAACCTGGGACTCCTAGTTTGGGCTAGTCTCAATTTCCATGGACCACCTAGGATCTACCTTTATGTTCCCCTCAGCTCTTAGATTGCATTTGTTGTAAGACCAGGCTTTTATATGGGTTGTCGGTCATTGAATTAAACATGTCATCTGGGCTTGGCATGTAATCTACCCTCTGAGTCATCTTCCAAAGGGAGAACTCAATTATTTTGAAATCAGACCTTTGCCTTTGTATAAGTGATTAATGTATCATAAAACATAAAGGTCAGTGGTCCACACCAAAAGGTCTTCACAAACACTTTTGTGTAATAGACATACACATCTGATTTACATTTGCGTGTACGTTGATGAAGCAATCACTGTTTTGGGTTAATATTGCCATCAATAAATTTAGAAAATATGTGAATGATCAATTGTTGATGTTTGTATGGCTGTGATAATGGATAGCCTGGTTCCATAAAACAGGATTTATGAACTATCAATAATGATGTTTCCAGAAGATTATAATATTTGAATCAGGAGGCTGAGTAAGGAAGATTTGTGCATGAAAATGTGGACTGAATTTTCCAATCCCTCGAAGACCTTCCCATATAGGCCAAAAGGTATAAGAGAGAGTGTGGTATCCACTCTCCCTTCCAGGGCTGGAGCTTTCACCATCTGGAGTCAGACAACACAGTCCCTGGTTTTAAATTGTGGTTTTGCAAATTACCAATTCAATCCTTTAACCGCTTCCTAGAAATTACCAGATCATTCATTTTCTCTGGATTTTAGGACTTTGTATCAGTGTGAATTATGCCACTGTCTTTCTTATCGCTGATTCACAGATGACATATTGCATGGCTTTTTCTCCGTAGCAGGACATTTAAAAAATCTCTCTCCATATACATACATTCATTCATATATATATATATATTGTGTGTGTATATGTGTGTGTGTGTGTGTGTGTGTGTGTGTGTGTGGTGTAGTCAATCTATATGACTCTCATATTTTACTTGTCCTATTTCTCTGGTGTACCCAATGCAAACCTCAGAGAAGGAAGGACTATGCATTTTGTCATTACTATTTCAGTTCATCTCGGGAAAATCATGTGACATGATGCAAAGAAAGTTTATTATAAATTATAGTTTCTTCTGGCCATATACTTTGTTTTATTGCATATCCCTGCCTTATTTCTTATCAATGTGCTTATGCTGTCAAGAATTTATCATAAATTAGCTTCTGGGGTTGAAACTATAGAATTAAGATATTTTTATTCATAGGTGCCTGATATATTTACATTTATATACCAGGTAACTAAAGTTGTTTATGCCCTACTTTAGAAAAGTGGGAAAATTTTAATTTATTAACATGGTATTAGACGTGATATATAATAACTATATCTTATGATAAAATTATTCTGGTTTATATAGTCAAAAAGTGAAAGATTCTTAACTAATGCTGTGATTAAAACAAATGTGGTTTCAGTAGAAAATTCTAAGTATAAACTTTATTCACTGATCTGTAAACATACAAAGAAACATACAGAACTATAGGCAGATAGATAGACAGGCACATATATATACACAAACAAACCAAGAAGTACGTCCATTTGAACCCTAACAGGAAAATTCCTTTCTTTGCACTGCACAGAAATAAGGGACCATGTCCTAAAAATTCTAAGACACTACATGCTTTCTGTGAAGATGGAATGTAAACACTAAGAGATGTTTGTGAGAAACATTCATAGACAAGGAAATTATGGAGATTCGTAAGTGAAACAAATGAAAACTCAAAATTGTTCTCATTAAAGAGAGTTAATAATCCAGTCTACAATGTAATCTCATATAAAGAAAAGTCTAGGAGTAAAAATATCAATAATTGCTAAAGATATGAGGTCACAGCTGTGGAGGAAGACCAATGTTGGAAGGTTAGTCAAAGCAGATGAGGATTTAAATTCCAAACAAGAAACTGAGAAACAAACATAAGTATATACAAAAGAGACTAATTTAAAATGTGTCTGTGAATTTTTGTGTGCAAAGGTGTCTATTCCTTAGCATCACATGAAGGTCTGAGAATAATAACCTCAAGTGATATTCCTTGTTTCTTCCCTATTGACACAACCTATTCTGTTCCTTACCACAGGCTAGTTAACTCAAGAGATTTCGGGAATTCTCTTGTTTCCACTTCCCTTATCATCCCCTTACAGTGGGGCGATCCTTCTATCACACTAAGGCACACTATGGACTCAGCTGGGATTACAACAGTCTGCTACCACATTCAGCTTTATGGGCTATCTGGGAATTGAAAATAATAAAGTCATACTTGTATGGTTTATCAAATGAACCATATCTCCAGTTCCCAAATACATAGTTTTTAAGAGAAAGAATCTAACAAAAAAATGAAAAAAATAACAAGAAAAACAAAACAAAAGAACAAAAAAGTAAAAATAAAACCCAAAATAGAACAAAAGCAAAACCCTAAACCAGCCAACCAAAAACAAAACAACAACAAACAGGCTGAAGATGTAGGTCAGTGGCAAAGTCTACTATGGTTTTATCATGCACAAAGTGGTGTCACGAGATGCATCAACACACACCACACACACACACACACCACACACACACACACACAACACAGAGAGACACAAGACAGACAGAGAAGAGAGAGAAAGAGAGAGAGACAGAGAGAGAGTGAGACAGAGAGAAGAGACAGAGAGACAGAGAGGACAGACAGGGGCAGACAGAGAGAAGTAGAAGAGCGAAAAAAGTAGAAATGCAGAGCACTACAAAACTGAAATACAAAGTGGTAAAATAAAACAGAAAATTGAACACAAAGTGATGGTTACTCAGCAAAATGATGCAAAAGGTATGCAAGTCCAATGTGGGATGTAACCTGGTTAAATACTGTGAACTGAGGAATTTGAAATAATTAGCATGTTGAAGTTAATTAAGTCAAAGTTGCAACATCATCTCAGAAGGTTTTCAGAAAAAAAATTGAACAATAAATTAGGGTCCAAATATAATATTTGAACATGTTTTGGATAAGTTGAATTAATATTTATTTTGTAAAAAAGAGTAGTTGGTACAAAATGAAGACTTATAGGAACATGTTTTAATGTATAAGCATAAACATAATGCAGTCAAAAGTGTAGTTATCCAAAACAGAGATAAAATATCCTGGGTGCAAATTATAGGTGATAATAACCTCAACTATGCCTACATAATTTTAAGAATGATATATTATGATAATATTAATGAAATATTCTACCTAGTGTTCTAAGCCTTGCAAACAGCAAATGTAGATGCATTAAAATGAAAACTAGTTCTTATAATCACTAAAAGTAGTCATATGGTGTTATTGTGGTTAATGGACAATGTGCTTAGACCTGGGGTGGGTAAGAATGGCAGCTGTCTTTACCTGCCATTTTGCTTGATGTTAAGGATAGTTAGATACTGTTCTAAAATGGTTGTATTACCAAATGAGTTTCTACTCTTGATTTTTAATGGTAGTAAACTAAGAAAACTAAGTGGAGGAATATATTAGAGACTGCTGGACCCTGTGGAGCCCTATGACCTGCAACCCAGATAGAGATCTCACAGAGTCAGTCTGCCACCCCACCTAAGAAGAAGCCTTGTGACTGCATAGTATACTGGCTTTCTGATGCCAAATAGGTACACCAGCCTAACCTCACCCACACAAACCTGAGGAAGCTATGGCATGTTGTACCCTATCCTCCCCCAAAATATGCCATACATGCCCACTCTGGCTCACAAGGTACTTGCAAACCTCTTGTTTAACCTGACAGGACTTACACAGAGTTCTGAATATAGGTAGCATGAATCTTTTAAGGTTTGCTGCTAGGCTGAGAAGTTGCATCTACCTGACCTACAATCATTTACAACCTGCCAACATCAATTTACAGATTCAGTACAATTACTATCAAATTCTAATCCAATTGTTGAGACAAATTGAAAAATATTAAATTTCATATGGAAACACAAAAATTCAAGGATAACCAAAGCAATTCTGCTTAATAAAGTATTACTGTAATATTATAATTTCTGACTTTAAGCTAGATGCAGTAATTTTAAAAACCAGCATGGTACCTGCATAAAAACAGTTTCATAAATCAATGGAATATAATTAATGACCTGAGTGTATCTACGAGCTATAAATATTGATTTTTGATGAACAGACCAAAAATACATACTGAAGAAAAGTCAGTTTCTTCAATAAATAGTGCTGGTAAAAATGAATAGATACATACAGGTAGAAGACTGAAATGAGATACTTATTTTTGACCTCACACAATAGTCAACTTAATACCCACAGATAACTGTTTTCACTTTCATGAGGGCAATGTCTCTTTAGAACTTATTGAGACTAGAACAGAAAATCACAACCAATCAAAATGCAGTTGTAGCTTCAGTCCTAATGTGAACATCTACAAAACACCAAACACTTAAGATTCAGGGAATTTTGTGGGAAAGGGACAGGAAGTTTGTAGAAACAAGAAAGGTCAGGAAGTTAGCTGTGAGGCTATCTTCTAGTAATACCAGAAGGCATTCCTATGATGTCTCACCCACAAAGTCTTGACTGCTTAAACATGAGCTGAACAAGGTCAGCAGCAATAAATAAAACAAAGAGAGAAAAACCATGAGCTACATCTACAGGCAACTAAGGAATTCATATAGTGGGAGACATAGCATTTTTTAGGAAAGAGCATACCAATTGATTATCCAGTACCAAATGGTATGCTGAAAACATGCATACAAGTAACATTATACAGACTAAGCAGGTAATATTTATGAATATATATGTATATGTGTATATATATATGCATATAATAACAATCAACTTAAAAGGAGAACAATAAGGAGTATATGAGATGGTTTGAAAGAAAAGAGGCAAGAAATAAATTAAGTTATAAAATTATAATCTCAAAAATAATAGAAAAACTGAAAAAAAAAAAATGAAGCAAGAACCACATTGGACCTGATATGCTGAACCAGATAGAGAAGAATGTTAGGAAGGCACTTGAGGTGTAAGGAATCCTTTTCTAAACTGGATCCCTTTAGCAAAGGCATTAAGATCAACAACTCATGAATAGGACCAATGAAACTAAAAAGTTCCTGTACAGTAAAAGATAGCAGGGCACAAGTGAAGAGACAACCTACAGAATGGGAAAAACATCTAGAGCATATGAAGAATTCACAAAGTAAAAGCAAACAAAACAGTATCAAGAAAGCAACTTAATTATAAAAGGGAGGATGGATTGATGGACACATCTACAACATAGGTCTTGCATTTATGGCTTAGAGAAGTGGAAATCTAAATGATGTAAGAGTCAAAATGCCACATTTTCTAATTTAAAAAAGTCTTTCATATAAGTGGCATCATGAACAAGATCTGAATAATGGCAATTTCAATAATCCTTTTAACATGGAATAAAAAGTTTTTGATGGGTTTCCGCCTCTAGACAAAGAACTACAAGGAACTGATAACTGCTATGACTAAAGAATTAACCTCTTCCAGAGTTGAGGCACCAAATCACTTGCCCAATACAATGGGGTCATCCCTGAAACGTATACACGCAAACAAGAAAAATGAACTTAATCAATCATATCTACATACATATTTGTTTGAGAGTGTGCATGCATGTGAGCGTGCACACACACACGTAACTTTAATAATTAGAGTAGAAGAGTTTATCAACTTGAAAGTGGTAGAAGATATAACTGGAGATATTGGGATGGGACTTGAAAGGGGATGGAGGGAGAAAAGGTTAAGGGAGAAAGAGATTGAAACAATCCTTCCTTGATGACTTTTATAGTGCTGAATCATGTTATACAATTGCTTGTTGAAAAAAAAAAATCATTAATCTCAGCTACCCCTGAACCCTGTGAGCTATAATAACTCTTCTGGTAAGATATGCCCACAACTGCAATAATTGAATAATTGGAGGGATGTGCTAGGTAGGCAATGTGGGGAGTAAAGGCTAACACAATATCTTGAAAACGCCAAATAGAAAGCTACTATTGAAGAAGCTTTCTTTCTAAAATGAGCAGATATACACTTGTGAAGAATTTCAATACACATACTCTTTATCAAGGGACAATTATTTCCTAACTAGATATCTCATGCTATCAAATAATAATCTTGGTAACAGGAATGAAATACTTCTTTTTAAGTTGTTGGCCAAGGGGTTAAAGTAGGCCTACTAGTACTGCAGCCTATTGACTTTGCTTTTTGTCACAAAATACATGAAAATTCAAGGAAGCATGATCTGGATGCTTCATCCATCTTGGCTAACTTTCATACTGCTGGATGATGTTTTGTATGCTACTGGAGGAGAAAAAATAACCATTAACCTTTTTAAGCCATAAACCCTGCTAAATATAATAACACTGCTGATAAGGCATGCCCACTGGTGAATTGTAGAATTAATATTATATGGATCTCTTCATTGGATTTTAAGGTCTACTCCATAAACTGAAACCTGTATTTGATACTATTATATGGGCCAAGAACTTATGGTTAAATAGGTCATAGACCCTTAAAAGAATCTAATACTGTTATTCTACTAAATGAACATATCAAAACAACTCCTAGTGCCATATACTTACACCTGTAGATTAGTGTATCTCTTAAACCTTATCAGAGTACCAGGTATTTGCAGAAGATTGTACATAACACAGAGACCTTGAACTGTAGAATGCTAATAAAATATTTGTGTCCTAGCCTACCTTCCAAAGTTCAGGGATTTTGGTGAAAACGTAGGAACACTGTAAGAGACAGAGGTAGAAGGTGAATTCAAGAAAAACTGTTTTCTAAACTCAACAGAACAGATGCACATATGAAGCCACTGCAATTATGACAGCATACACACAGACTCTGCAAGCTCAAACCAGACAAAATCTTATTATGGAGTGGGGATGGTGGGCATGAAATCTTTCCCACACCTGAGGAGCTAGTAGCAATTGAAATACTGTCTTGGAAAAAAAGATTCAGTTTTCTTTAAAGACATGACTGCTGATAATCAGGCCACTCTCCGGGGCAGTTTACACACCCATAATTATTTAACAAGCTGGAGTTAATGGATTTTTTTTTTTTAAAGAGAGAAAGAATATGCTGTGTGATGGGCGGGATGTAGGTACAGATCTGGGAGGAATTGAAGAGAACGAAATATGTCCAAAAACATTGTACAAAATTCTAAAATTAATAATAAAATTATTTTAAAAATGAAATTCTCACTGCACTTCAAGGATCTAGAAAAACAAGAACAAGCCAGACTCTAAATTAGCAGAAGGAAGAAAAGCAGAAAACACTGGTGTATCATGCAGTTCCCCTTAACACTCTTGTTCTCTCGTGACTGCCCTGAGAATGCTAACACACAGCCAATTGAGGTCCCTGCTTTGGAAACTTCCATTTCAGACTGTTGCCACAGAGATGGGAATCAAGCAGAGCTGGAGCCTTGGCATTATTGGCCAAGGTGGCAATGTGTGCTTCAGAGAAAACCCATGACTAATACTTCTGATCAGTTATATTTATAAACTATTGAGATAAGTTGCATGGATATGGCAATAGAGTGGATGTAAGACTGAATGAAACACATATAGAAAATTAGATACATGAATAATTAGGCCCATTTCTGTTTTTCATACATTTCCACAAAGGCACTTAAAGTCGGTGTTGCAGGTGAAACATGATCATGGTTCTTACAGTTAAATTCTGTGATTAAGGTATGGGAAGTATCTAGAGAATGAAGAGAAGGGCATGCCGCTGAGAAAAACTTGGGCTTCTTGGACACAGCTTTGTGTTAGATTAGAAAGAAGGACATCCTGTTGCTTAACTTTCATTTACAGTGCTGTTCAAATATCTTGCAAAATGTTATATACTTAGTAGAGAAATCTGGAAGTGTCTTATGAGATTAATGTATATGTAAAACATGAAGAACATTTTTTCTGTGAACTATTAAATGTGCAGGATCCATCCCCCTTCCTCTGATAGGTTGTTGTTATTATGAAGAAAAAATGTGGCTTTCAAAAGTGTTTCTGATAGCTGGGGATGTCTTTTGAAAACTATTCATCTGCTATAGATGGTTATCTGGTTTGGAGTTTTGTCAGTGCTGTTCTCCATTGGACTCTAAACTACTTGTATTCCAACTGGATACTCTCAAAACAACTTACTTGAAGGTTAGACATAAATCTTTTGTCTCAGGAAAGCAATAACAGATCTGGGATAACAAATTCAGAAAGATATTTTTGACCTCATCAGATATGTCTCTAAGGAGGCTTATGCTGATTTTGTCAGTCAGGAATAGAACACCAATATACCATGGAATGTTCTGGCACACAAGCATCAGTCATTAGATGTCATTATTCTTCTTGGTTTGAACAAAGTTTGTGTAAAATTCCTCACATTCAAAAAATTTTATAGTGTTTTAAAATCAATATTCTGAAAACTCTTTTGATAGAATTATTTTACTTTAGTATTATGATATTTAGTGTGGTACATACTATATTTCTCATGGATACTCCTAATTTTCCTGGCATGATTATTAGTAACTATATTGTCTTATAAATAATACAGTGGTAAATTTTGTAGGCCTATATTGATAGGTGTGTCTGAGTCAATGAGAAATATTATATTGCATTTCAATGAAAAAGGAGCAAATATGAATGAAAAAATGTCAATAAGATTTTTAATGCAATAATATAGCTATTATTAGGGCCAAGTCTAGGTTCCTGGTTCTACTGCAAGAAGGATTTCTGTTGATGTCCTTGAGCATGTTGTCACTGAAGGCCATGCAGTTTACCTAGTCTGAGCTGTGCCTCTGGCCATGTTGGTTCCTAATGCTCATGCATTAGAACAGTACTGATCTTAGTGGTCCAAGATCCATGCTGCCTCAGGGGGTCTTGTCCGGGTCCATGGCCCTTCTGCAGCTGAGGGCCATGCTCATGGTCTGTACTATCACCAATGGCCATGTGGAAGTCCATGCTTCATGCTCCAGCAGACTTATAGAGCAACAAAGCTAACTTTATAGTGACATAGATGACTGAGGAAGCACAGTTGAGAGAGACAAGAAGTCTTCTGTTACAACCTCTACCTCCACTCCCTCTGCCCCCCTTAAAATGAATTAACAGGCAACACAGAAAGACGTTTAGGCAAGTTCCTCAAAAGTATGATGGATATTGAAGTGTGGCTGTCAACAATTGATGACTTCTGGCAAAGGTACAGGAGGGGAAGGACTCAAATCTATTCAAGGGTTTGACCCTTTATCCAGGAGTTTGGCCATGCTACAGTGAGTATATATGCATACCACAAACTAGACTTGTTTTTTTAGTTTTCTATGATTTTATTCTAGTTTTTATTTCTTTAACTTGATATTTACTTTTTGTGGTGAGAGGTCAGAAAGGTGAGGGTACAGACATGGAAGGATGGCAAAGTGCCTAAAATGGAGTACATGATGTGAAATTCACAAAGAATCAACAAGATACTATGTTGAAAATAAATTGATAAAAATAAAATAATATAGACATTAGTGATACATTTATATTCACCGAACTAAAACCTATTCCTAAGCTCATTCAGCTCATTGTATAGCTGAAAAGATTTTCAGTGTTCCATGAAATAAATCATTTTCATCATTTTTTAAAATATTTTTTATTGGAAATTTTATTTGCATTTCAGATATTTTCCCCTTACCCGCTTTTCCTCCATCCCTCCCAGGAACTCCCTATCCCTTCCCCCCTCCTCTTGCCTCTATGATGGTGTACCCCCACACCCTCCCCCGTATGTACCTCACCTCCCCACCCTTGAATACCACCCCCCACAGTGTCCAGCCTTCATGGGAACACCTCCCTTCTACCCGCCGGGAGCCTGGTCCCATTGCAGACTCTTAGCTGGTCTGCTCCTGTGGAAACACCTGATCCATTTTCATCATTTTAAAGTGAGTTGTCTGGGTAGTACATCACTTATCAAGATGAAGCAGTTTTAGGACTGGTCTGGCTGAGGAAGGACTTATTGACTGTGTAGTCGGAACTGTTATATGGGATGAACAAGAACCCTGCCTCTTGCCACTCTCGCTTCATCTCACAGCATTGCAGCTGTGCTTAGCAACAGAAGGCCAGATGGCACAGAGACATCAATTGATTATTGCTCAAGAACAATGTCACCTACCAGAGTGAACTACAGACAAATTGACAAAGACAAGGAAATGCTTGCAGGCCTGCATAAAGCAGCCCTGTAAGTAGATTAATGGATGAATTTTAAAACGGTGTACTGTTTGGAAACTTTGGTAGAAGGATGCATTTTCAAAGTTAATTTAGAAAGCATGTTTCTCATGCTTTCTAAAAAAAAAACTGGCTGCGAGCTGTATCTGATGGCCTGAAATGCGTGCCAGTATTGAAAACCACACATGCCTTGTTACTTGGCTAAACTTTGGTAAACAAGGCTTATTGGCTTTTTTTTTTTTTTTTAAATATTCTTTGGAACTTCTTGAGTGTGTTAGCTTCTTTTCAGATTTATTTCAAGGCATTCTAGAATGGGAACAAAATTCTATTTCAAAAACCAGAGCATAAGGTTGCTTTATGCAGTACATAAATTGTTCAGAAGTATTGTTTTTGATAAATACTGCGTGTTGATGTTAGAACAAATACAAAATTGCTTTGGACAAAAATTGATCTTCTCATCCAAGCTGTTACCAAAGTGGATAGCTTGCTGCAAAGAGGGTTTTGCTTGAAAAACCCTAGCTTTTGGGAAAGGCAGTTTAAAGACCAAGACTTCGTCTGTGTTTGGTTTTATATTTTATCTCTGATCGTGTATATTTATTATTATAACTGACTTCTTTGTCTCATTAGAACACATTTCTCTTAGTGGTGTGAGAAGAATAATTCTTATATTTTTCCTAATCTTCTAATTTGTTCTTTTTTACTATAAAAGATGTCTATATTCTATAAATAAAAATTGAGCAATATTTATTAGGGCATTTTCTTCAAATGATTTCTTCTTGACATGACATTTGAAAGTTTACTCTGGTCCCAGGCCAAGGTTTCCTGTGTTTTAGAACACAGCCACTCCCATTCTTGTGTGCTCTGGGTTTTGCTCAGCAGTGGGTCCGAACGATGTTTGCTAAATTGCCCTGCAGCTGATTTTACACTGAGGCAGCACTCAGTATCCCTGTGTGGCTTCCCGTAGCAATGGATCACAAAGCTGTGGATTCTGCTGGTTTCTCATTCCCAACTCTGGAACCTTTGAAGGCCACAAGTTTTCTCGGTGTAAGTAAGCATTCAAAGAGGCAGCCCGGTGCTTCTGTGGCTCCCACTTGTCTCATGCAGGGTCTGAGCTCCTCGAGGCACAGTCCTTCCTTCCCTCCTCACTAGAAGCCATGCTGCTATTTTTGGTCTTCTGTGGTTAGAATGAGCCAGGGAGCAAGACCTTTTTGTTATGCATGCTCCTTCCCTACCTTGATTTTTTTTTTTTCCTTTTCTTGTTTCCAGCTGGGAATGTAGGTCCCTTATCTGAAACCTTCACAATATCATCTTCTATTCTATGAACTTACAGTTCTGTCATTGCTTAAACTTTTATTTCTTAAAAAAGTCAGTGTGGAGGTATGTTACATGGTGTCTATTTTGTGAATTTTTTTTTACAGTTTTTTTTTTAAATTTAAAATATATGTTTAAAAAACAGCAACTTCCCTTTTGATATTTGAAAAAAATAACCCTCAAACTTTCAAAAAAATATTTTGCATTAAAGGAATTTTTTATATTTTAATATAAAATATATATATTAAAATTTTTTTTATATTTTCATATCAAAACAAATCCTTTTTAAAACTTTTAAATTAAAACTGTAGTTAATCTGAGTTGAAATTTTTATCTTCATCTAAACAATTTTATGCTTTGTAGGGGAAAAAAAAAAGATGATTGTACCCGAATGGCTTTTGTCTTAACTGAAACTGTCCCGGTTTCATTCTGCCCTATTTTAAAAAAATTTTTTTATGGAAAAAAAAAAGTAAAGTAAAAATAGCATCTTTTAATTTTAAAAAATTTAAAGCTGATTTTTGCAAAAAATTTAATTTTTTTTGTCACTTGGGAATTATTACAAACCCCAAATTTTTTTATACAATAAATATTTGCCGGGGGGGGGGATATGGGGGAACTAAAATTTTTTTCCCAAATTTGGGGCCCAATGTGCCAAAGAAATTTCACCAAAATTTTTTTACCGGGTCTTTACCAGTTAAGGGAACCCCCCTTTTTAACCCCCCCAAAACCAACCCCCTTGGGAAAGCTTTTTACCCACCCAATTTAAACGAGAAACCCCGGGATTTCCCCCCCCGACCAACAAAAAATTGTACCCTTTTTGGATTTTTCCCTTAAACCGGTTGGAAAAAGCCGGGTTTCTTTACCCAAAGGGGTTTAATTTAGTGGGAAGGGATTTCTTTTTCCCAAAAATTTCCCCAATTTTGGTTCCTGGTTTTAAGCGGTTAATTTTTTTTGGCCTAAAATCAGTATTTTTTATTTGCTAAAAAATTAAAATTTTGGGGGGAAACGGAGGTGCATATTGAAATTTTGGCGCTCATGTGGATTTAAATTTTGGCTTTCCTTAAGGGGTTAAAGTTGGGGGTTTCCTTTGGCTTAAAAATTTTTTTTTCCTAAAACCATTAAATTTTTTTTAAAAAATTTCTTTCTCTATAATTGGGGGCTTGGGTTTTTTTAGTTTCTGCCCCCAAAAGTTTGGTTTTTTTAACCCCCCCCCTTTTTTTTTTCCGTTTTTCTTTCCCCTTTTTTTCCTCTTCTCCTTCTCTTTCTGTTTTTTGTTTGGGGCTGTTTTTTTTTCCCTTTAGGCCTTGTCTTGGGGTTTTTTTTTTTCCCCCCCTTTTTCTCTTTTTTTCTCTTCTCTCTCTTTCCTTTTTCCCTCTGGGGGTTTTGGTTTTGTGTATTTTTTTAGGACAAATTTTGGGGGTTTAAAAAATAAAAATTAAAATTTGGAAAAATGGGGTAATTAATTTTTGTTTGGAAAAAATTTCCTTTTTTTTGAAAGGTTTGGAATGAACCCATCCCTCTGAGGGGCCCCTGAAAGTTATTTTTTGTATTTATTAATTGGGTCAACAAATTTAAAAAATTTTGGGGAATTTTCCAAAAATTTGTTTCGAAAAATTTTTGGGGCCTCCCTTGGCAATTTTTTAATTGGTGGGAAATGATTTAAATTTTTTTTTGCAACATTTTTGGAAGTGAAAAAAGCATGGGGCCACTGGGCAAAAATCCCCCCAAAGCATCCCCCAATAAAAGAAATTTTATTTCCCAAATTTTAATCCCAAAAACCCCCCGGTTGTAAAAATTTCTTGGGGGCCCAAGTTTCTTAGTTGGGCTTTTTTTTTTTTTTTTGTGGCCCCTTGTCCTTTTTTGGTTTTGGGGACCTGAAGGAAAATGTGATGGGTTTGTTCCCCGCAAAAAAAAGGAAAAAAAAAATAGAAGGGGGCCCGGGAGGGTTTTGGGGGAAAGGGGAAATTGAAACAAAAACAAAGGAAAATTTTTTGGCCCCAAATTTAAACCCCTTTAAAATTTTTAACCCCCAAAGGAAAAAGAAAAAAATATTTGGGGTTTGGGACAATTTTTTTTTTTCCCAAATAAAAAGGAAATTGGGGTTTTTCAAAAATTGTTTAATTATTTGGGGTTTTGCCTGGTGTGCCCCTGGTGGTTGTTTTTGTTTTACTATTTGGGGATGTGGTTTCTGATTCAAAGTTACTTTTTAAAAAAAAAAAAAAAAAAACCCCTAGTTTTTAAGGGGGGGTCTGGGAAATTTTAAAAGGGAAAAAACCGTGTTTTAACAGAATTTTTCTTCAAAAGGTTTTTTTGTTTTTTAATGGGATTTTTGGTTGAATTGGGCAACTAAAAACAAAAAATTTTGTTCAGAAAATATGTTTAAAATTTTTTAAACTTTTTTTCCAAATAAAAAAGGGGTTAAAAAGTTTTTTTTCCTTTTTAAAAAATAGAGGGAATTGCCGGGAAAAATTCCGTGGTATTAAAATTTGAAAATTTTGTTTTTTTTTTAATTTTACCCAAAAAAGGGTTTAAAAAGCAATTTTAAAACCCAAGGTTTTTTTTTTTTAATTAAAATTTTTCATAAATTTTTAAATTTTTTTTGGGGTTTTAAAAAAATTTTTGTAAATTTTTTCCTTTTTGGAAATTAAAACTTTTTTTAAAAAGTTTTTTTTTTAACATCCCATTTAAACACCCTGAAATTAAGCATACAAATAATTTTTGAGTCTGTGGGGACAATTTTCATTCAGAATACAGACTGTTTTCATGTTGTTGGAGGTGATGGTGTGTGTGCCTCTGTGTGCGTGTGTGTGTGTGTTTGTGTGTGTACGCTCCCGCACGTGAGTGTGTATGATGGTCTGATTCACTGTTTCTTTAAGAAAGTGAAAGAAAAGACATGAGTAGGGAGGGAGGATCTGGGAGGAGTTTGGGGAAGGAAAATGAGTGATCAGAATATATACTGCAATAGGTATATTGTTTTGTACATAGTGGTATATGAGACTTAAAGACATACAGAGAAAGAAGAAGAATAAATAATTGTGCAGAGAATATGTTACAATCTTTAAGCTCTCCATACACTAACCAGAGAAACTTGGTGTTGCATTCAAAGTTAAGATTTATATATTTCAGTGTTAAAGCATAGAGACTTGTCCAGACCAGTGCCGCTGGCTCCAGTTATTTGTATTCATATTATGTCAAGTGATTTATCTGCCTTCCTTGGGAACCGTCACTCAACCTTCTAACTCACTAGCTCCTATTTATTTTATCTCGACGTCTGTTACATCTTAAGTCTGATTAGCCTTGTGCCTTTGAACAGAAGCTTTTTCTTCTGAATGGCCTCTTTTATCTGTTAGTATGTAACCTGTATTTCATGGAGAGTTGGTGCAGCTCCACAATTCATAAATCTTGATATCAGATAAGAGTATCAGTTTACTCTTGAAACAATATTTTCTCCAAATAAAAAGATAAAGTTTTTTCTCCTTATAGAATAGAGAAGTCTGCAGTTGAACAATCAAAGATGTATTGAAATTTAGAAAGCTAGTTTTATTTACATGTTTACGCATACAGTAATTTTATATTAAAATGCATAAATTCTCAATTGATTGGTACAATTGAAATTTTCTTTGAATATTCTTTTAAGTATTGAAAACATCATATATATATATATATATATATATATATATTATATAATTCCAGGTAATACTTTACCCTTAAACAAAAGTAGCATGACTAAATGCTTAGAAAGATTCACAACTTAAGTATCATTCTTACAGAAGGCTCTGTCATTCTCAGAATGTACGAGGGCTGTGTGATCATGAACATCCCATTATAGGCATCTGTGCAAAGTTTCTGTATTCATGCCATGATTTTTACATGCTGGATAATTTATCACAGTGCCATCTGCTTAAAAGTCTTAGTTGCCAGACTGGATGGATTTTTGGGAAATAAATTATTTTGTGTCTTTATGTAAATGTGATTACTAATATTTGCATGACAATATTTTATAGATTACGAGCTTTTAAAAGCAAAATAATATTCCTTAGGTGGAATAAACTATTGAAACAAAAAAATAGTACCAACTGAAGAAATAACTTTTAACCAAATAATAACCAAGTATGAGTTGTCATGGTCATCCCATGATTTGAAAATGCATAAAAATTGATAAGTATAAATTTTGATGTGGAAAGGATATCTTGATTATATGTGTGAGTATCCTCAGTTATTCAGTACATATCATATAAGATTTTGTTTTTGATAACATAATATATGGTTAGAAACATAATACATGCATGTAGATATTTAATTTAGATAAGAATATGTAATTTTTCCAATTTAAATGCAATTAAGTGTCATTTGGGATGTATAAAAGATTAAAATGCAAGTAAACAGACATAGAAATATAATGCAGTCAGTTAGACAATTCTTCTTCAAGGCCCTTTTATGATACATCATTAAAACTATAGCTCATTTTCTGGGAGATGAGAGGTCTCTGGAAGTAAAAGTGCTTATGATGTAAATATGAGGACTTGAATCTGTCTCTCTTAAAACCATGGGTGTGGTTGCAGCTGTAACCCCAGCACGGTAGAGCATGGAAACAAGGATCACTTCAGCTTGCTGGCCTCTAGACTAGCTTCAAGTTTAGTGAGAGATTGTGGGGAAAGGAGAAGAGCAATTTTCTGATGATTTGATAAACTTCTCTGGGCTTCACATCCACCTGTGTACATGTATACACAAACACATACAATCACTCAACTATAATTCACAGACAGTCTGGCTGAAAGATATTTGTGAAACTATCCACCCACTTCTTTTGCATTATGGCAAGGGAATTGTTAATTACTTTGTTTAATTTTTTCACTGTGATACAATTAATTGTATTAACCAGAGGTCCCCAGAGATAAAAATACATTGTGTGTTTGTGTGTGTGTATAGTAGCAAAGAAAAAAACACCTTATGTGTGTGTATGTGTGTGTGTATAGTAGCAAAGCACATGCCTAAAATAAGAGAGGGATTCCAAGGAAGTGGCTCTCTTAAGAGGAGTGAAAACTTAAAGGACTGCAAGTTGTAGGCTATAGGCTGGAGACCTGGGAATACTTTGTGAGGAATCTAAAGGCAGCCTGCTAGCATAGCTCCTTCTTACTCTCAGGAGGCAAGGTATTCTTCCATTAAAGTCTTCAACTGACTGGAAGAGTCCTGTTACGTTATGAGGATAGTCAATTTATATAGCATCCAACCATTTTAATGTCGTTCCAACAACAATAGCAGTAACAGCAACATCAGCAGCATCTTCACAGAAACATTTTAAAGAACATTTTACTGTTTATCTGGGCACCATTTCCTAACTGTACATGCTGACTTCTATTGATCTCTTATCAGTACTTGGTGTCTCTGGGGATTTATATACCTTTTCCTTTCTTACACATCACTGTGTCTAGATAGTTGTAAAAACTAAAGCCATGCCAAAACTACAAAACTAAATGACACCAACATGTTTGGGGACTAAGAAAAACCAAAACCAACCAAACAAACAGATAAATGCTCAATACTAATCTATGAATTTTGCTAAATATTTTCCATGTATGATTGAATGAATACACACAGAACCTACAGTTCTAGAGAATGACTATGAATTTCTAATATACTAATCAGTGCATAACTTCCTCTGGAACTGGCCTGAGATGGCTATTGATTTAAATAGCCAAGTTTTAGAAAATTGTATAGTACTAGTTAAAAAGTGTATGTGGGTTTTGTTATACTGGATATGAAATTAAAGTGATATAACTATATTTCTTTTCTGAAACTAAAAAGTAAATAAGTTTTTCAATGGGAAAATAACTGGTAAAACATCACAACATCTGTTGAAGTAGATTTGGTGCTAAAATATAGACGTGCATGCACACACACGCACCTATAACTGTGTGCTTTTGTATAATATATATATAATATACACAACACACACACACACACACACACATATATATATATATATATATATATATGTGTGATATATATATTATATGCACATATATGTGTGTGTGTGTTTTATAAATATACACATACACATAAGACCTCCATACACCATTTCTTTTTACTTCTGAACCTCTAACGATGATTCTTTGATTTTCCATTTTTTTTTTATAGAAGTTTATTTGGGAGCTAAATATTTACAAACCAGAGCACTTGGAATACAGATTTTGGTTATCCTACTGTCCTATCATTGAAGTTCCAATAAATTGTTCAGCTTGGCAGTGGCAAGTGAGTGTCTTTTCAGGAACTTCAAAGTACTTGTAAAAATCTAGCAAACAGTAGTCACTATCAAACAATTGTTAACTGCAAACACGCACTTTGATTTTGAGCTTTGTTGTTTTCAAGAGGGACTTGCTGTGTTGCTTATGTTGTCTTTAACTTGTGATCCTCCTGCATCATGTCCTGAGTGTTGTGATTATAGGCATGAGTATTTAGGTGTCTATACGAGTATTTAGGTATCTACAAAGTACAAATGTCTACAAATTTGTTGTATACTCTTTTCTTTACCCAGTATTTGGGATCAATCCAGCACAGTGTATGCGAGGCAAAAGTTACTATACACTGAGATGCATTCTCCTGTAGAACTTTCTCAATTTCCCTAGCTCATCTTCTATCCATATTCTATGTGAGCTTAAGAGTATCAGTTTAAATATGAATATATTGCATTGTCTTGAGTTCAAATACACATAAAAATAAACATAATGTTTACAGTAGATATGGCAAGGTATCTGTCTTTATACTTGACTAAAGTGTTGGGATCTCAGAAGCAATTGGAAGACGTCTTCATATAGATTACATGTTTTTTTATATTTATTTATTTTACATTCCAAATGTTGCCCCTCTTTCTGGTCCTCCCTCCATGGTTTTTCACACCCCCTTCCCCTATATTTCTGAGAGGGTATCCTCCACTCACCCTGCTAGCACCCTCTTTCCCTGGAGCAACCAAGTTTCTACAGGATCAAGCAGCATCCTTTCTGGTTTTTTTGGTTTTTTTTTTTTTTTTTTTTGGTTTTTTCGAGACAGGGTTTCTCTGTGTAGTCCGGGCTGTCCTGGAACTTGCTAGGTAGACCAGGCTGGCCTCGAAACTCAGAAATCCGCCTGCCTCTGCCTCCCAAGTGCTGGGATTAAAGGCGTGCGCCACCACCGCCCGGCATCCTTTCTGACTGAGGCCAGACAAGGCAGTCCTTTGATTCATATATAGCTGGCGCCTCAGACCAGCCCATGTGCCGGGAGCCAACCTTACTCCATTTTGAAAGAATAGTTTTAGGTTTTGTTTTACCTCAGCTATCAACTCCTGAGAAAGCAGATGGCCAATGGTCACTGCACCCTAAGGAAAGTGGTTGCTGTGTCTTGAGCCAGACAAATCATCGGGGCTGCAAGATATCTGCCTTGGCAGAACGCCCAGCTTCTGTGAAATTCCCCCAAACACATTACCCTCTTCCCTCCCTGTATAAATTGCCTGAGAAAATACAGCTCAATGGACCTTGATCAGAAAACTTGACTTGGTCTGTTGTTTGCGTCTCCTGTCCCTTCCATTCTCTCCCCCTTTCTCTTAGGGTACCCTGTTGAGGACCCCATAGGTGGGGCACCCATGTATGTTCTTTGTTTAGCAACTTAGACTCTGAAAGCTCTAAGGTTCTGAATTAGTTGATACTGTTGCTCGTCCTATGGGATTAGAATCCCTTTCAGCTCCTTTAGTCCTTCCCCTAACTCTTCCTTAGGTATTCCTGACCTCAGTCCAATAGTTGGCTATAAGTATCTGCAACTATTTCAATCAGCTGCTGTTAGAGCCACTCAGAGGGGAGCCAAGGTAATTTCTTGTCTGAAAGCATCAAGGTTTGGTGCCTTCACATGTACTGGATCCCAAGTTGGGCCTTTCCTTCAGTCTCTGCTCTATTTTTCCCCTGAATTTCCTGTAGACAGGAACAATTCTGGGTCAAGAACTTTGAAGACAGGTAGGTGGTCCCATGTCTCAAATGGAGGCCATGTCTATCTACTGGAGGTGGTTTCTTTAGGTTCTTTTTCCCACTCTTGGTCATTTCTACTAAGGTTATTCCCATTGAGTCCTCAGAGCCTCTGGCATCCCTGGTGCCTGGGACTTTCTAAAGTTCACCCCTGTCCCCCCACATTGCTGTGTATTTCTCTCTACTGTTCTAGCCGTCTGAGCTTTTCTCCTGTCTCCCCACATACCTGATCATGCCCCCCTTTTCCTACCCCTCCCCTTTCAAACACCATTTCTTTGTACTTCTGCATGTCTAATGCTTATTCTTTGAATTTCAAGTCAAGTTCAAACCAAACCAATCCACCATATACTTCCAAATATTTACTGGAGGCCTGTAGCACAACTTGAATTTCAAATGACCATGCCCTATTATTAATTTGTAAGTTTCAATGAATCACTATTACTTTCTATACTACAATTTTAATGCATTTCTTGAAACAGATTTCTATTCTCAGAGTCATGAGTCAACAGTTTCTGGAGGTGTGAGAAGACATATCTTAACAAGGGGCAGATTGACCTTTGGCAATTTTACTGTTTTGTTATGTTTGGATGCTAGTTTTCCTGTGACAAGTGAGTATTTGTGAATGTGTCTTGTTTATTTATAAAACTCAATCTTTGCTTTAGCATTATATATTCTGCTATAATATCAAATCTTCAGACTGGGGAGATGACTCTGTGAAAACATTTTCATTTCTGATTTCTAATTTCACAAGCTTTAGGATCTGAGGTAAATTCTGAGCACATGAATAAAAAGCTAGGCATGACTGCATGCATACATGGAGCTCCATCACTGTTGATGGAGGTGAGGAGAGTAAAGACTTGAACATCCGTGAGGCTTGCTGATGGTTAAAATAACCATGAGTCAGGAGTCTGGGTTCCAGCTTTGCTACTTGTCGCTTGGATTCTAAGGCTGAAGTACAGTCAGGTGGGGCTGAGTTTTCATTCAGAGGTCTGACTGAGAAAAAAATTTACTCTCAGGTAAACTTTGGCTTTGGACCTACTTCATTTCCTGGCATCCACTGGACAGAGTGCTCCAGATCTTGGCTAACCAGAGATGTAGGTCCCCCTAAGCAGCTGGAGGTTTCTTAGGTTCTTCCAAGTGTTTCTCTTCTCTTACTTCTAGCTTACTCAGGTATCTGTATCCCTAACCAGCCAAAGAGAAATTGCTTTTAAGCAAGCCATCACGCAAGGAAGAGTGTTACAAAGCACAACTTAAACCTTGAAGGGACATCCCATCACCCAGCTATGATAATGTGATTCCAATGCTGTGATTAACACCCAGCTGCAGCTATTATTTATGAACAAGTGGGAAAATTTCATCAACAGTCAAGGATCCAAGAAGGTTGGGATGTTAGCAAGGGAGTGGGAGGGTTTCCGAGTCTGGTAGCTGCAGTTGACACAAACCTTTATTGAACATCATGAAAAATAGCAGGTGAATCTCTTTCAAGTGTTAGCAAATGACACTGAGACTTAAAAATAGATCTTTCTACTTCTAGAATTTCAGACTCAATATGATGAAAAGCTTTTATATAGTTCTTTTTTCTTTCTCGTCCCCTTGACTTTCATAGCACACATAAGCCAGTTGGGCCCTGAATGCCATCTCTTCCCAGCTTCATCCCTGGCTTCTAGTCAGTGATCACCACTGCACCTTTTTGACAGATGAAATGTTCCAATGTTGCACTCCACACCTGTTCTGGAAATGTAACACACAGAGAGGGGAAGGATGGGGACCAGAATCATAGGAAAGGACGCTGATGAGATCAAGGCATGAAATGAAGCAGAAGTAGAATCAATTAGAATGCACAACAAATAAGATAGTAGAGTGGGGGCTGGGAAAATGGCTCTTTCTTACTTTCTTTCTTCTGCATGTTAAACCTGGAAGATTTCTTTTTCTAATTTCAAGCAGCTGTAAGTTCAAAATTTTAGATGGTTAATTGATACCCTAAAGTCCAATATTTTAAGGATCCAAATATACAGCAAGCTGTTGTCTGCTCTTTCTTTCTTATATAGATGCTAGAGGTATTTCTGGATGAGTAGCTAAGAATGAAACAATATATATTCTTTGTTAGAAAAGACAAAAGTTCAACTATAGACCAAACTAACCACTAACATTAAAGAGTACAACTTGAGGGATAATTTTGAGGAACTGAGGCAGGGCCAGAAAACAACTATAAAAGTCCTGGTTCTTCCTCCCAAACCCCTGCTCACAGAAATAAGACTCAGAGTCAGAACTATATTTACAAGTACCTTGACCATATATCTAGGCTCTTTTTATCTTCTGACTAGGTAATTTAATAAACCCATTGACTCTGGTTGACAATTTGCCACATGGCTATCCTCATCACATTTTCCAGGGAAAATCACCCACACTTTCCTCTATCTCAGAATTCTTTCTTCCTACTGGATGTCCCACCTTCTATTCTAACCTTTCCTCCAGGCTATAGATTTTTTAGGTGATAAATCCTAAAATACAAAAGATATTTTCTCTACAGAAAACTAAGCAGTAAGGCCTTTAAAGTGTTACTCTGGGAAATCTCCTAACATGCTTACTGTGTAAGGAGTTGCCTATGTGTTTCAGGAGTAGAAGATGTGGTAGCCGACAGGTGATATATATCTTTGTAGTGTCTGTAAGTACTAAATGGGGGCTGAGGAGTTGGGTCAGTATAGAGCCCTCGTTCCTCTTGCAGAGGACCCAAATTTGATTCCAGGCACCCCTAATGGTGGCTCACACCCACCTTTAACTCCAGTTACAGGAGGCAACAGGCACACATGTGGTAAACATAAATATAAATGTAGAGAAAACATTAATATACATAAAGAAACCATGAATTCCTTATGCTTCAGTCCTATATAGCATGTTACTTCTCATTTATTCATCCAAGTGACTAATGAATGAGATTAATATAATTGCAGTTAGAGATTATATCTGAATTAGAAGACTCAGACTTTGACATCACACATATGAACATCATATTGTAGTAGGTGGTAAGTCTCATAGAATACAAATTAGCAGGCTCGAGAAATGATTCAGTGAAAAACTTGGTAGCTATGTCAGTGTGAGGAACTGAGTTCAGGTTCTCAGTAGACAATAAAGTTGCAGGCAGTAGTGTAAAACTCTTGACCTGAAAAGCCTAAAAGAGGATAGGAGATGGAGAAAGGAGAGTCTCTAGAGACTCTCAGGCTAGCTAGCTTGGTATCCACACTGTGATAAAATGGACATTATCTAATAAAATGATGTAAAGTGAAACGTGACAACCAACACTGTCCTCTGACTTCTAGACTTGAGCCATGGTGAGCACACATGACTCCCACCTCTGAAATACACATGCATAATCACAACACATACATACATTTTAAGAAAGAAAAAAAAAAATCTCACACACTCTTGAATCTATTACTATTCACCACAGAGAGAATGACATACAGAATGAGGATTGTGTCTGGGAACTGACAGTGACCATTGGCTAACAGCCATTAAGGAGATGGGAATCTCAGTCTGTCAGGAAAAGGAGATAGCTAAATCCTGCCAACATTGTAGTCATGAGAAGATTCTTCCTACCTTCTCTTCTTCCTCCTCCTATTCCCAGTGAGAGCTCAGCTGACCCAATATTGTGACTTTAGCTCTGTGGGAGACTACATGGGGGAACTTAGCCAAGACTACCACATTCTGATGTATATGACATTGAGATAATAACAGCTGGATATGTAGCAGAGGATTGCCTTATCTGGCATCACTGGGAGGGAAGTCCCTTGTCCTGTGGAGGCCTGATGATCCAGGCTAGGGGAACTCTAGGGTGCTGAGGTAGGAGTGGAAGGGTGGGTGGGGTACCACCCTCACAGAAGCATGGGGAGGGGAGAGGGGATAGGGAGCTTGTGGAAGGGAAACTGGGAGGGAGGATAACATACGAAATGTAAATAAATAAAATAACAACAACAAATGAAAAAAAGTATGGATTTCAGAAGAAAGTGAGAACTATAGCTATAGATTGTATTTAAGAGGAATCAAGTATTTAGAGTCAAGCATAGTGTTCCTAAAGAAGAGAAAAAGTCAAGTGCTTCGTGGGCAGACTGAATGAGAATTAGCTGGATAGAAAAATAATGGTTCCCTTTGTTGTATTTTATAGATTGATAATGGAGCTTTTGCTTTACAGTTGAGCAAAAAGTTATCATTAGAGAACATAAACCAGTAACAGGAAGCTGGGTACTATTAGTGACATGCTGTCTATGCAAGCATACTTTAAGTGTTGTCTCCTATGATTCCTTCTCTCTTGTCTAGCACGAATACCATCAACCCTATTAAATTAATAGAAGTCTCTTTATCTTATGTTTGACCATAATTTTTGAGTTATAACTGTTTATCTCTTTTATGTGTGTCTGTTTATGGGATTGTACACATTTCAAGGTCAAAGAATCAGCTTTGGGAAATGGTTTTCCTGTCCATCATCAGCGTTTCTTTTAATAAAACCTATGAAATAACTAATTCACAGGGTTTGACAACCGTTTGTCACAATGATCAGGATGATTTTATTTTGTTTCCATCTGGTGTTTGAATGTAGAACATTGAACAACTCTTGTCTGAAGTTTGCGTATGACTATTCTGCTATGCCAAACCAAATTACTAATCTGTGCACCTGTATCAAATGCTTTTCCAGACGTAATCTAATGGTGTCTTCAACTCTCATCAAGATCAGGACTATTCAGAGCCCCTTTTTTTTTTTTTTTTTGATTCATTATTTGTCAGGAAAAAAAACTGCTTTTGGATTTCTGATTTCAACATTTCCTAAATCTGTTCTTCTGTATCATTTTAAACATTTGTTATTTATCATTATTATATGCATTTGTGTGTATGGTGTGTGTAGGTGGGCATGTGTGCCATAGTATGTATATTGAGGTCAGATGATAACTTTGTGGAAACAATTTTCTCTTTTCACACTTCCATTCCGGAGTGTACACTCAGGCTGCCAGACTTGCTGGCAAGCACATTTATCCACGGAGCCATGTCAGCAGCCTTTTTACATATTGCATTCAAACAGGTGCAAGCGTTCACCTAGTTGCCAGACTATTGGAAAGCATTTCTTTTCCATTTTACAGAGAATATCTACCAAAAGAATATAAGAAATGGAGAGTTTTGTCTCTTCTTCCCTTTCAATCTCAAAATATAAAAGACAGAAAAAGGTGATAAGGTCTTTAGCTATACAGTCTTTAGCCTTACCCCAAGGACTGTTTCCAAGATTTTTCGTAGGTCAGGAATAATAAGCCCATTTGCTGTCATTTAAACTATATCCACCATGGTTAGACTTGTGAAGCTGATATTTTGGCCTTTAAAAAAAATGTTTTTCTTATTTTTGTAAGGTCACTAATGTATAGTACTTCTCTTTACATCCTAGATCCTTGACTAAAAAAGGTACTATTCTCAAAATGGAAGCTATTCAAAGCCATGCCCCTCAAAAAATACTTATTATATATGTGCTGAAATTTCCCCCATAAATCCTATTGCTGTAAGAATAATATATGCTACTGTGAGACAGGATTACCACATCATAAAATCTCCAGGTTTGATCCTTTTCAGTTGAGCTAAAACATTGATGAATATCTCTGTTAACAACAATAGTCAGTGCTGAATGCTACTTTAAAACACAAACCAAATCTCAACATAAGTAAATGAGTGTTTGAACTGAGAAAATTTAGTCTTCAGGGAATTTATTCATAGTTACAGTTTTATAGATAAAAGACTACAGATAAAAGATCAAGGTGGATACCAGAAAATCAGAATAGAAAATACCTCTATGATCTCAGTGTACTTCATGTAATTTTAGTAATGGTTCAAGTAGGAGGTATGAGTGGGGATAATTCCTATTTGGAAAGATATTATATATCTATCCTTGAGAACAAAGCAAACTATATTTCACCACACATTTCTTTAAGACAGTGGGTTTAGTCCCATAGGTTTTATAGGTGATAATGAGTGGATTAAGTGAAAACACTAATTGGAAAAATGAGTTGAAAATTCAAAACAGTTGAAAGATGGAGCCACTAGAAGCAGTGTGGCTATTGCACGATTTCTGATTCAATGCACTCTAATAAAACATGAATCATAGACACTGAGCTTCAATGGGATTTGACTGCAATATTATTTTCCATTTCAGGCACAGTTTTCTTTATTGGTAACCCATACTACAATGGAGTGAAAACATACACACAGATACACACACATACATACACACAAACACACACACCAGCAGTAAGCCAGATTCTTTAGATCCTCAAAGATCTCTTGTAAGGCAGCAGGATAATCAAGAGCTATGTATTTTGGTCTTTTCTAGAGGAGCATCTAGAAGCCTTGAAATATTTTGCTCTTCCTGGACAACCCAGACATTATTTTTCAAATAGATATAGTTTAATATTTTGGGAGCTTTTAAAATAGCCTAGCAATCTTCAGTGTTTAGAAATGAAAGTTGCTCCTGGAAAACAGCTTTAAAGATTATTTTAGGTCTTTGGATACGATTCTTTGCCAGAGCTGAAATGTTTCTGGATGGGAATTTCTCCACAAAATGCCTTAATATAGTGAATTAAGAGAATATCATGCATTTTACTAATGTAAAATTATTTGTAATGTACTTCAAAGTTGGTATTCTCAGTCATTTTGTACTCATCTATCAAATAAGCAATAAAATACTTTAGTTTTCTCAATATTTATTTATTTATTTATTAACATATATAATTTTTCTCTTTAGATATCTTAGTTCAATATTTACAAAAATTAGGTTTAGAATATATTTTATACAATAATATAACATATACTATTTGGAATACTTACATAGCTTGGTGAATGCTAAATTATTTCAGAGAATATTTATGTTATTCCTAAATTTTGAATATTTTCATGTTAAAAAAATCAATAATCAGCCCGCATTGAGACTGACAGATGTCTTCAAATTAATGTGTCAGACACTGAGTTATTCATTCCGAATAAAACCGTTTCACCAAATGTTGTCACAAAGTGTAAATGGATTATCAGATCAATTAAGTTGAAATTAGCAATAATCCATATGTTAAAAGTCATAACTGTGAATGCTATATCATTATTCACAATTTGAGCTTTCTGTGGTTCTGAATACTTCCTTGCACATTAACTTTGTTCTTTCTGTGAATCTACTACATTTAGTGATATAAAAAAGGAGAAACAGGTTTGTCATCATGTTTTAGGTATATTACATTTAAAACCTTGCTTAGCTATACAATCAAGCTTTCAAACCTCATTGTAGCTTCTGTCAAGGACACCAACCTGAAGTCTCATCTTTATATTCAGTGTAGCCCTCTGTGTGTTTGTTTCTCATTGTGCTGAAGGTTCTCTTTGAAAGTAGAACTACCATGCTCATCGTTGTTTATAACGTGAACATCACAAGTGGTATATTTTGAGTTGAAAAACAGACTATTCCAATTCACTTTCTCCATACCTGACCTGAAAAAATAAGCTATGCAGCAGGTATTCTATTTCCACGGTTTAAGCAACAGTCTAGTATAAACCTGTTGTTTCAACAAGCTGTTAGCACGCATGTAGGGCATTTGACATTACCATAAGCTCTTTCTTTGGAACAGACAAATGTGACATAGCATTTGGCTATGACTATATCATAGATTCTCAGGTCACTTCTCACCAATACATTGTGAGAATGAAAAAGCATCTGTTTGTTATTCAGTATGCAAAATTCAAAGAATAAAATGAGAACAGGGACTTATACATTCTAGTTTATGAAGTTCACAGCACTTCATCCTTTAACACCAGCACATTAAATTAAACTCCCAAAACTATACCTCTTAATTCCATAATTTTTTATAAAGAAAAAAATAATCTGTTAAGATATTAATTATAAAAATGATTTTTAAGGTGGGCTAAAGGTGAGATATCTTTTTTAAAAAACATGACTATTTCCTGAGATGAAAAGCATCACCATTTATTTCTTTTAGGTCAGAGAGTATAAAAGGAATTTGTCTTCTAGATCTTTAGGTAGTCTTTGGTGAAGCCTCATTTAATCTGTACTTGGAACTTCTGGATGTTCATCATATATTTGTAGTGTAAACTCGGAGAGATACAATGAAATTTTCCTCATATTTAAGCTTGATAGTTTTCTTAACTGATTTTTCGTGAATCCATATTTCATTGTAATTGTTCAACACATCAATACTTTTTGCCTTTTAGTAAAATAAACTGTTTCCATGGTTTCTCCCTTCATCCCTATTAGTAGGTAAAAATCTGACATACAGATTTTCTTCAGCGTTCTTTCCAATTGTCATGAGTTTACATGAAAAATAATTGTCTTCACACGAATTCTCCCAGTTTCAGAACATGGAAACAAAGGGACAGCTAAGAAAGTAGTTTGTTGTGAATTTAGTCTTACGGTGTTTTTACATGATCTACATTTTTAAAGTATCAAGAATAAAATATTTAACAAGATAAACTTGAGATAATCTGTTTTCCTCATTCAGAGACAGATCTTTAAAATCAAAAGCTTCCTACGTTCTTTTAAGGTTGACTAATGAGTAGCATTACATTTGAGGAAAAAGTTACAGTAATTTTCTTCTGATGAGTTGGAGAATTATACTAATGGAAGTTCATTCATGCTTGGGACTGTGTGAACATTAGCACTACAGAACTTCTCCTTCACCTAAACATGGACTATATGGTACGAATCTGACAGCCTAAAGGTATGTGTTATAGCTTGCCGTCACAAAAATGACTGAATTAACATTCAGATGATGGAATCAGATGACATTTAGACAGCAACTTTCCCATTGATTGGGATGAGTATTCTCTAAATGCTGGACTTTGAGATGAAATTATATTCCTTTTGCTGATAAACAACGGGAGGAGAGGCCCTTGGTCCTGTGAAGTCTCGATGCCCCAGTATAGGAGAATGCCAGGGCAGGGAGGCTGGAGTGGGTGGGTGGGAGGGGGAGCACGCTCATAGAAGCAGGGAGAGGGAAGATGGGATAGAAGTTTTCTGGAGGGGAAACTGGGAAAGGGAATAACATTTGAAATGTAAATAAAATATCCAATAAAAAAAGAAAATATAGAATGTAAATTTCCACAGCATAATCGAACTATGCTGAGTCATCAAGAGGGGAAGGTGTTATTGACCTGATTTGCCAAGTTCATATTCCTTAAAGCAGGAAGTAGAAAATTGGCTACAAAAGATACAGCAGAAAAGCACTAAAGCAGAACTGTAAATTAGTCACATATTCTATTATAAAAGCTATGTTAGTTTGACCATACAATGAGAAATCTTGCCTTTGTTTCTTTTTTCATTATTTTTTAATTAATTAATTCACTTTATATCCAGATCACAGTCTCCCTCCCTCGTCTTTTCCTAGTCCCACAGTTATAAATCCCTTCCTCAAATATCCCCGTCAGAAAAGGGGAAGGCCCCCTTGTGTGTCCTGCCTCAGGGTTAAGTGATTTGTCTTCATGACTTTTTTTTTTTTTTAAAGAATTATTGAAGAAAAATTAAAATGTTAAGGAAATACATAATAATCCAGAAATATCAAGCAGCTAAGAAGAAAGGAAGACAAAAGAAAAAAGAGAAAAATATTCATAAAATAAGCACATCAAAGAGGGAGACAAAATTCATTAAAGTAAAAGGTATCTCTTCTGCTTTTGATTTGCAAGTCACAGAGAAACACAGAATTTAAATCTTGGAGCTTAATATTTATGTCATTGTCTCAAGTTTGTACAGAATTATCAGAAAGACATGGAGGAGGATTTCAGCCAAATAGAAGAGTAAACAACATCTATGAACTGAAAAAAAAAACAAAAACAAAAACAAAAACAAAAACAAAAACAAAAACAAAAACAAAAAACAAAACTAACTTAGAACAAAACTTGAAACCTTGGTAGCCTGGCTGTAGCCTAGGATACAAGTTATCTCTGAAGGCTAGAAAATAACGTTGACTCACGCTTCTGCTGTTCTTTGTGGTGTCTTAACACTTAGGAGGCTTCTATTCACGTGTTATGGAGAATGTTATCTGTTTTTGAAGATATTCCACAGTAGGTAGCATTATTTTTTGTGTAAATCAGAGAACAGAGACAACACACTACATCTACACACAGGAATCACTGACAGTAAATATGGAGTAGGGCCAGGTTATAAAATCCCAGATCTTTCTTCTGGTGGCTTCCTTCCTTCATCAAGACTTTACTTCAGAAATCCTCCATAATCTACCTCAACAGTTCTAACAGCTGGGGACCTAGGATTCAAATACATCAGCTTCTGGGGAGAATGTTCCAGCACAGTAAATGAGGACATAATTTTTATAAGTTTTTTTTTTCTAGGATTTATGACAGAAAGTACACAACAATTAAAGTAATATCTATGGGGATTGGTGATTTTCTGGGCTATCATAGGCTAAAACAAGTAGTGTGTCTCATATTTTCTGCATGTGCTCCAGACCCACCCAGGGAAGTGATCAGATCCTATTAACTACTGACTTTGGCTCTCTTCATGTCACTGGCCTTGCAGGTATCTTGCAGTTGATTAAACAATGTTATCTGTGTTCTCAGATTTGCATGACTGCTATCACACCTACCAAGATGTCTTTGCGGTATTTATGGATAACTCATAATTAGTTCTTTGTATATAAAGTAGTCTTCTTTATAGAATAAACGAAGCTTCTTGTTAGGAACTATCTTTAGTGACAACTTTATCTAATATAATTAGTTGAATTACAGGTAAAACTCCCCAGTGGGAGACGGTTCTTGCATATGCTCCCCAAGGCCTTCAATGGAGTTTGACCACCAGTTTACTAGCATTAATCTCTTTCCCAGAGCTACAGTATTTCCCCTCAATTAGTCAGTTTCTTTGTCTTATATACAGCTGCAAGGTCTTTTACATATCTTACTTATAGTTACTAATATTTTTAATTTAGCCCAAATTTTCCTTTAATCCCAACATCCATTTCCACTCAAACATTTGTGATTGACAAAAAAAGTAGTGAGTAAAACTCTTGCTTCATGATCACTTTAAATAATCCTCATATTTGGGCTACATATGTAGCTTAATTGATATATAATATCTTTAGTATGCAAAAATCCTGGATTTCAATCTCCAATACCATAAACTAGGCATGGAAGCATAATCTTTTAATCTCAGCACTCTGATCCAGAACACAAGATGTAAAAGGCTTTTCTTGGCTGGATGTTACCTCCAACACCTGGGTCACAATAGGCAACCAACCAACCAAATATGTTCAGACTTCTAATCATCAAAGCTATCTAATGAAATTATTTAAAAGCCTCTAGTATTCTGTACATATGGAGGGATCCGATTATCAATCTTAGTAAGTTGTAAATAAGTATTATTGTATATTAATTATATTATTGATGATTATAAATTTGGGTTTTAAGCATGCTATTCATAAAACTGTTTGATTTCTCTTCTCAGTTGCCACCTGATAATACAATTCTATTAGAACTTAGAAAGGGCCTTTTCACTTGTAAAGCACCATTTTTTGGTGGTTTTTGTTTTGTTTTTACTTTTGCTTTTTTTTCTGGGTAAATGTGTATGTGTTTGTGTGTGTGTGTGTGTGTGTGTGTGTGTGTGTGTTTGTGTGTTTGTTTGTAGATATGTGTGCTACATGTATGCAGTTCTCAAGAAGGCCAGAGGGCATTAGATTCAGAGACTGGATTTATAAATGGGGATCCTCTGCAAATGCAGCCACAGTGCTTTAAGGCACTCAGCCATCTCTCTAAACCCAATGTATCATTTTAACTTGTTATATTTGAATTAGTCTTACTAAAAACTTGATCCTAGTAGACAAATAACAATATTTTGCTTTGAGATTTGGAGGGAAAGTACAAGGCAGTCAGTGTTAATCTGAGGATGACGTGTAGTTTGCCATGATATATGTAAAGGAATAGGCAATGATAACAGGAACTTAACAAGTGTAACTGAAAGGATTTGATGACATCTACCCTTTAAAACATAATTCATTTTCTATCATTTTGTCATTGGGTCTTTTATCCTTGTGTCTGGAAGTCAGAAAGAAAGGGACCTGGAAAAAGAACTTAGCACTAAATAGAATTGCCACATATTTTCATAAATTTCAGGATCTTTTGTGTTATCTACTTGCTTTGTTTTATGGTATTTTTATTCTTGTTATTTAAATCAACGATAAGCAGCTATTAGTATTTTTATATGAAAAAACCTCTGGTTAAAAATATTGTAAATACTATTTTACATTGTGTACAATTTACTAACTTGAAGGCATCCTGAGGTCATTATAATTGTATTCGTTGAATTCCAAAACTGGTGGAATAGCCCTAGTCTTTATTCACTTTAAAGAAAGAGAAATTCGATATTCTACTTCTGACTAATCAGTTAATTATGAAGGTAGCATAAACAGTGAGGCAGGAAGATTCAGTGTATGTGTATCAGTGAAAACTATGAGATTATGGTGAGCCAATGCAAACACTGAAAGGACCTGAAACCATGGAGAGGTAAGAATATATGTATCAAAATTATTTAAGGGATATTCTTCTGTCAATAAAGTATTGAGCTATGAATACAACATCAAACAATGTACATTTTCTTTTGAGATCATTGAACTATGCAAGAGAAATGTCTGTTCTTTATGAAATAATAGAAATTCATTATCATTTGAAATCTGAACTGGGAGAAATTTATAATCACACTCATAGTACAGGAGATGAATCTAGAATTTCAAGTAGAATACTTGATATCAAAATTTAACATTTATTATTGTTGGCATTTTACACAATTTTTGTGGATAGTTCCAGCAGAGTGTAAATATTTCTTCAACTTAAAACACAGTAAGTAAAATATACATGATTACAGAGGAGTACAAATATGTGTATTTATTCAAACATATTCTCTACAAGATGATGAATATATTTCATGATTAAACTTGTGAAATCCATGTGCTGTACATTAAAATGTTTTAATTAAAATGTTTGTCAAAACTGTGTTTGTTTGCTCATTGTCTTCCTATGTTAGCAGGATTGATGACAATATTTTGGCATTGAGTTAGTAAATGACAAACTCATTCACAGCTATGTGGTAAAAATCTTATTCTATATAATAATGTATTATGTTAGATAACATTGTTTTAAAGACATCCAAGTTCTCACACTGGTGTTATGAAAATGAAATTCAACTGTAATCACACTGTACCTAAAGTCATTTTTTTTCAGAATAGGCCAAATGCAGAAAAAAATTTGCAGAATTTTAACCTATAGAGAGCCCTTAAATGAACCCAAATTAAGCAAAATAAACATTATGTGTTATCTGAACTATTTAAATTATCTTACCTTGGAAGTTAAACTAGAGACATGAAGAAAAGGCTGAGATTTAGAAGCATAACTGAAAGACAATAACAAAGAACACTGTGCAGGTATGTGTATCAGTGAAAACTATGAGATTATTTGGAGCCATTGCAAACACTGAAAGGACATGAAACCACGGAGAGGTAAGAATATAAAAAGACAGGATAGCCTGAGCAATAATGTAGGCAGAGACCAAAAAAAAAAAAAAAAAAAACCTAACAAATAAAGTGGTTAAAATGTAGTGATGAGGTCTGACATTTCCAGTGCCCTGAAACTGCATAGAGCATGTCCTAGATTAAGGTGTGGTCATTATTCCTGTCCTTATTCGCTGATCCCATGACACAGGGCTCTATGTTTGGCAATGTACTACATTCTCTTCCCTTTTGTCTGAGATAAACCTCACAAACTAGTTTCATATTACCATTATATCAAATTACTACAGCTGAAATATTTAAAACAGTACTACTTTATATCTTTCAGTTCTGGATAGTTAGTAATTGGTCTGGTTATAGTTAACGTATTCTTTTTCTGGTTTGTCTTTTTCTTAAGAAAATGTTCTCTGGGAAGTATTTTTTCAGCTTTCATCTTTCTAGTCTCTCTATTTAACTCTAAATCTTTGACTTTTATTTTACAAGAACCACATGCTCACATGAAAATCACATATATCAAACAGTATATCACAGTATTAAGACAACTATAATTTCAAATCGTTTACCACACATGCTGCATAGTTTTATGTCAATAAGCTAGAATTGTCTGACAAGATGTAGCCTCTACTAAGTAAATACCTCCATATGATTCAGCTGTAGGACATTTCCTTAACTAGTTATTGATGTGGGAAAGCCCAGCCCATTGTGCATGCAGTCATCTTTAAGCTGATGATAAAGGGTTCTATAAGAAGCTGAGGAAGCCATGGGAAGCCAGCTAGTGAGCAGCACTCCCTCATGGCCTTTGTATCAGCTCTTGTCTCTAAGTCCTGCCCTATTTGAAATCCTGTCCTCACATCTTTTGATAATAAACTATTAGGTGTAATGATAAGTAAAATAAACTCTTTCCTTGCTTTGGTCATAGTTTTTCATCACCACAATAAGCCTAATTATGACACCATGTAACATAGAATATCTACTACCATAAAATATCTACTACATTTCAGAGTTAGGGGGTCACACAGATTTGGAGAGATGTTATTCCTACACATAATCATTAATTACACCAGAAGTCCTCAAAGAAACAATTTCTGACGTTTCTACAGAGAACCCTTTTATATGAATGGACAACCTGAAGAAGATATTTGGATTAAGCTTAGCAACAATATGATTAACAAAGTGGGGAAATACTAGGAAGAACCTTGAAGATAAATGTATTGTTGTCAAAGAAAATGATACACTTAACTCCACGAATGATTATAGAGAAAAAAATGTGTGAAGATATCAAATAAGAAATGGCTTAAAAAATAGGATTTTGTCAATTGGTGGCAACAAAATATCTCACAGCTTGAGAAGGTGTATTTGAGGAAAATGACAAGATTTGAAAATCTAAATATAAGCTTTCCTATTGTTTCTCTGTAATAACTTTTCATTGACTTTGTGATGTTGTATAAATGGCAGAATGATGTGCAAATGAATGAGGGAAGGAATTCTGGACATCTGTTACATTGTGGAGTCATTAAATTCCACCTGCCTACAGGACCTAATGAGATGAGTAGGAAATCCAAAAATATTGAAGTTTACTACAAATAATGGAAAGTTCATTGCTCATATAGATATATAAAGTACTGGATTGATAAAATATGTACAGTAATATGCATGTTACATATAAATAGTTGACAAACAAGTACATTCCTTTATTATTTATCAGCATTCATTTTCAGTTATTATAATGAGTACTCTAAGAAATACTAAAGTAAATAAAATATATACATAATTTATTTCTAGGTATTAGTATGATTTTTAATCTTTCATACTTGCATATGAATATAAATAAGTGTTCTGGAAATTCAAGTTAAAATTTCAGTCTTAGGAAGAAAGAAAATTGTGTTAGTGTCACTATTTAAAAGGCTTTGTTATTCTGTTTGGCTTAGTGTCATTAGTCTCACCTTTACACACTGAATAGGATAACTCAGAGCTTGCTCTGTTCTCATCCCTGATGTGTTATATCAAAAAAGTGAGACAGGAATACAGAACTTTTTTGGTTAATAAAGCCTTCATTGGAAGCAAATTATTTGTTCATGTAAACAAAAGGAACAACTCTAAAAATAAAAATGAAATAGTAATTGATAACATGAATCTTTTCTTTATATATATATATATATATATATATATATATATATATATAAAATGAAATTAATAATGTTACAAAAATATAGATGCGACTAGAGAGGAGTATAGAGAATAATGATCTCAGTGACAGGTATTTTACAACATTTAATTTACCAAATGCTACATTCAAACCTGGTAATACTAACACTTAGAAAGATTTAAAACGTCGGTCACAAAGTTAAAAGTTGGAGGTCAAGCTGTGGATCAAATAGTCTTATTATCTTTGTGACCCATTTCTGGAAAGTTTATATAAGAGGAATTTGCTCACTGTAAATCAATTGTTTTAAGTATATATTCTCCAAGACCTACCTCAATGATCACATTCAACTGGAAATTGTGTGGATGGAATAAGATTATGAATCTCAGTTACCTCTCTTGGAATAAGGTAAGAAATCCTAGGATAATGACCATTTTACACACAGTGACTGAGCTCAAGGATTAGTATCTGTATATATGAATTGGCACAGCTAATTTCAGCAGTTGATTCGGTACATTTCTATAAGATTCTTTGATCTGGTAGAATGTGTTTTAAGTTGGACTGGAGAGATGACTCAGTGGTTAAGAGCACTGACTGCTTTTCTAGAAGTCCTGAGTTCCATTCCCAGCAACCACACGGTGCCTCTAACCGTTTGTAATGGGATCTGATGCTCTCTTCAGGGGTGTGTGAAGAGAGCACCAGTGCACTCATCTACATGAAATAAATAAATAAATCTTAAGAAAAAATTCAAAGAGGCTTTCAGGTATCTAAACTTGCAGGAATTAATTACTCTCTGAATCTCAATCAATGTAAATGAAATTAGACAAAGAAAAAATAAACAATGAAAATAAAGCAGCAGGTGCACCATTGTACTGCAACATTAAGTCATTTTCCTAAGGTGCAATTATACATTAGAACCCCAAACTGTATCAGAATACTCTGACTTAACTGGTTCTTCAGAAAGACTGGACTATTATATGTTTAAATAACATCCTACGTTTAAAGATACTGCCATAACGACCTCATTATAAATCAAGGAACTATAGATCTCCAAACACAACAGTGCCAAAATAGTTGTATCTTTTGCAATAAATAATTAAAGCAAGAATTAATTATTTTCTTAGCAATAGACATTTTAGAACCTGAATACATATTTTGCATACCAAAAAATGTTTCATTACTGTATGAGTAAAAATATAACACCATGAATTAAGTGTAGGAATGCTAGTAATACCAATGTCGTTTAAGGAATCTGTCTTTTTATCCAGTGGATATAGATTTTAAGTTTCCTCTCATTTTTAGTAGTGACAGTGGATAAAATGATTTCCAGATTATAAATGTCAAAATAGGCAGTGGGGAAAGTATTTCATTTGCTTATCCATTTCTTTAAAGGTGAGAGGCCTAAGGGAAGAAACAGTACAAGCATCCTGGGCTTCTGTTTCCATGATTTACAATAATACACGGTCATGGCTCCATAGTGTGTTCAAAAATGGACTAATATTTTTATTTGTTCCTCCTAGGCTTCACAGAATATCATAATTTATCCTGTTAAAACTGTGTCAAAGAAACAGATGGAAACCTAAAAAAACATATCTATGCTAGTTTCTCCTAAGGAACACTTACTTGGTTTTGGCATTAGTATTTAAATATCATTGTTACTATTTCTGATACTAAGAGTAGCCACGGATCAGCACTTAGGCATGCAGCTGCATGTATGTTGCCCACTCCACATCAGTAATTTGTCTTTTGATCATTTGGGAAAGAACCTTATAGGCATCTAGTGATAATACACTTTCATTAAAAACATAGTATCAATGAATTAATAATTTAATGCTAAAAGAATGTAGCAAAAACATGTCTCAAAATGACATACTGTATAACCATATATCAGAGCAACAGTCGTGCCCTTAGGGAAGCATCTACTTGTAGTAAAGAGCAATTAACGCAGAGACCCACAGCTGAAAAACGTGCAAGGAGAAGCAGACTTTAGAGCATTGAACCCTAAATGGGACGTTTTTATCATGCCCCATCTCTCAATGTTCAAGAACCTTTGCAGAAGAAGAAACAAAAAGACTATAATAGGAAGAAGTGGTAGATTACTCCAAGGTACAGAATCTTCTAGATAGAGCAAAACTTTTAGATAAAATGGTGCAGATGTATGTGAAGATAAACACCCATATACATAATGTAAATATTAACCTATGCCACGGGAGAAAGTTCATCCCTGACACTGCCTGGAGGTCCAGGAACCACAGCCCCAGAGACCTAGGATAGAGCCTAACAAGACTGGCAAATAACATTTGACAGATTATAAATGACTTGACCAAGTTTAGACCACCCAAATTCTCATTATGGAGAAAACAAAGTGGATACAATGACATACATATCCCTAGCAAAGAAGCTATTTATAATTGATACTGCTGAGAAAGAGAATCAGATTTCTGCAATAGAGTATCAGTAGTTAAATCAACCACACTCTGAGGCAGGCCCTATGATCAAGAGTAGTTGGTCATCATAAAATGGACTTCACAATATTTTTTTGTTTACTTTGTTTTGGGGTATTTTGTCTTATTTTTACTTATATTTTAACTGAGGGTGGGGTGGAAAAGACCATGGAACTGTGTACGTACAGAGGTGAGAGAGCTCTGGGGGGCAGTTAATGAAGGAAAAGAATATGATATCAAAATAAGTCCAGGAGGGTAAACAAGATGTTTTGATGTAGACCTAAAATTTTGAATGAAGTTTGAGACTTGTATTACTACCTCAGACAATGTAACAGAGTGCTGATTTATATCAAAAGAGGTAGTTCAATGTAGAAAGCAAGCATTTTACTGGTAGATCTGAGTAGGTAAACACACTTACTCGGCATACATGATTTTGCCTGTGATCCACCTGTATGAATTTAGTAAAATTTTTTATTGGTCATTTGATTTATTCACATTTCAAATGTTATAACCCTCCCCAGTTTACTCTCCACAAACTCGCTATCCTCCCTTTACCCCTGCTTCTATGTAGGTACTCCCCCCCCACACTCACCTACTCCTGCCTCGGCATCCTAACATTCCCCTGTGCTGGATTACTGAGCCTCCACAGGATCAAGGGTCTCCCCTCCCATTGATGCCAGATAAGGCAATCCTCTGCTGTAGCTGGAGCCATAGGTTTATCTATGTGTTCTCTTTGGTTGGTGGTTTAGTCACTGGGATCTTTGGGGTGTCTGGTTGGTTGATATTGTTGTTCTTCCTATGGGATTGGAAACCCTTCAGCTCCTTCAGTCCTTCCCCTACTTCCTCCATTGGGGTTCCTGTGCTCAGTCTGATGGTTGGCTGCATCCCTATCTGTATTGGCCTGGCTCTGGCAGAGCCTCTCATGAAATAGCTACACTAGGCTCTTGTCAGCAAGCATTTCTTGGCATCAGTAATAGTGTGTGCGTTTACTGTCTGCAGATGGGATGTATCTCTAGGTGGAGCAGTCTCTGGGAAGTCCATCCAGAGAATTTTATAACTTTATTTGTACATCATAACAACTAAAACGTCAATATTTTTCAAAAATAGCACTCCATTGTAGATAATACAAAAAATTTTAAACCATAATTGAAGTTAAACATTTCAAATATATCTTCTTGACAACAGAATTCTCAAAAAAGGAATTGTCAAGTCAGCATATAATATTTTTTGGCCTTGACAAGTCTGCTATTCTGTCAAGAACAATAACAATATTCAGATAAATTTCAACCAACATCATTGTTCACAGTTGTATACAGGCAGTTGTACTATTTCTCCATCAGACAATTACTGCCCTCCTAATATCTTTGCAATATTTTATCAATATTGCCCTATGAGCTCATAGGCCTTTCTTTATGTGCATTCAAGCTTTTCCCCCTTTTATTCTATGTGCCTTATGTTCCTTTAAATTCCGGGGGTTCCTAAAGTAATTTGTACATTTAGTTTTCACTAAAATAAGAGAAAGGAAGGATGGAAAAAAGAAAAAAGAAAGCATCACTGCCAGAAGAAGCTACTCAGCAAGCTCAGCAATATACAACAGTTTATGAATATGATGTTCAAGTGTTGACCATATATATAAATGCACCAAAATATTTGTCATGTTTAACATAGGTAGGACTCTTCTTACATATATCTGATATTGAAATTCATTCTCATAGTAATGGTATTGTGTAGCTCGTATGGTTACTATGTTTGATGAAATGAGTGATATTGGGAGTAGATAAAATTATTCGGGTTTGCAATACTTCTGTGAAGCCCTAACTTAGCATATGGACTTTGTATTGCTAGAATTATTCTTATCTTCTTCTTCCAGTAAGACTCCTCTCAGGAACAAAACAAATTAAAAATACAAAAGAAATGACAGATTACCTGTTTTCTCTTTGATTTATAACAAATAAAGTACCAAAGAAGCAATGATATAGAAAAATAAAAATATCTAGGGCCATCGGGAAGGAGAGGTAGAAGAGGGCTGTCACGACTTGTATTATACTTACAGCAAGCCTTGCAAACTGACAGCACATTGGAAACTTGAAGGCCATAGTGTGATTATTTAAATCAATGTTATTTAAGGATATAGAGAACATGAAAATACAGCATATACCTTGACTTGACATACCCTGTTTCTCCTCATACAGAATATTTTATTTAAAAAGAATATTAAAATGAAAAGGAATAGTAAGAGAGAAAAAGAATTCTTTAATTCTTTTTAATTAAAAAATGAAGCATGGCAAGTCTATGTGGTAGACATAGTGCATCTAAACAAGCTTCTTAGTAAAAAGCCATATCCTGTCATAAGTCTCTGGAGGTGGTCGCCGAAGTCACTGGTTTTTAGAACAGCTAAAAGGTGTATATGTTAATGGGCAATGAGCATAATAAAAATCCCTCTGTTTTTTTTTGTCTCACACGGTTTTACTGTTTGGGCATTAAACTTAAAGCAAATTCTTTGTGTATTAGTATAGTAAGCATAGAAAACAAAAATAATGGTTTGCAAAACAAGACTTGTTGAGAAGGTTGTTTAAGGCAAGAAGGAAGTCAAGTCAGGTGATTCTGGAAGACACAGGCCTACCACCTAAAAAGCTGTGCAGAGTTGGGCTATTTCAGAATGGCAGCCTGCTGTAGCAAAATCTTTAGAGCCTCCATGGTATAAAATTTCTCCAATTTGTCTTGATCGATCTCACTGGAGATATGATTTACTTGGAAAAAAGGCTCATACATTTTCAAAATTATCTATTGCTTATGTTATTTATTCATTGTGTGCATTATAAGATTTCCTCAAAATTAGTAGTCCCTTGATTTTAATTCAATAATTTATTTATTTCCTTTGTTGTTGCAGATGCTTAACCAGTTTACTGATCTCAAAAAAGCTGCTATGGTCTATCTAATTGAGTCTTCATTCTCCCTGTCCCCTTATCTGTTTCATTTTATCACACCTTTCTTTCCCATTCTTTTTCTCTCTTACTATTCCTTTTCATTTTAATATTATTTTTTATCCTTTATCTTTCTTCCTGTCTAATTTTCTATAACATGTATCTTGCTCCATATTTGAGTACTTTATTCATTAAATCACTATATTTATTATTTGGAGGTATATTTTGTGTTCTTTAAAATTTTTAAATTAAAGACATTGGTCATTTAATGAAAAGATATCTGTATATGACAAAAATACAAGAAATAGTTTTCTAGTGTAACATTGTATATATTGCTTAACTCTTACTACAAAAAAGATACTGAATTGTTCTATCATTACCTCAGTTCCTACTAGTCTTCTATAGGTAGCTCCCTACACATTTGGAACAAATGTGCAGCTTGGTCTTCATACATGTTCCTTAACAATTGGAGCAGAGGCTGTCTCTGATTTAGCTGCCTACCATTGAATGCTCTTCCCCCACCTAGTTGGGCCTCAGTGTGAAAGGATGTGCTTAGGCCTACTTCAACTGGATGTCCCAGGGTCAGTCAGGTGTAGACGAGGAAGGATCCCTTTCTCTGAGGCAAAGAAGAGAAAATAACGGGGTGGGAAGGAGATATGTAACGGTGGGACTGGGAGTAGAGGAAGGAGGGGGTCCATGATCGGGATGTAAAGTGAATAAATAAACAAAGAAATAAGATAAAGTGATAAGAGAAATTCAAAATGAGAACAAATTAGCTAGATGACTAATATATGGATATATTTAATATATTTCCATAACTAATATTCTAGAAAGCATACTAATGGTTTTAAGGAAGTCTTGAAGAAGTATTTGAAATATTTAAATATTAAATACTGAACTATTTAGAATTTGATTTGGCATTTGATTTTGGCAATTAATATTCAGACATAAGACCTAAACTCAGCTAATATCTATTGATCCTATGTAGATGAACTATAAGGTCATTGTACAACTGAGTCACTTAACAAGAGTATCTTTAGGCCAGCATCAATATAATGTTAAACTTGTAGATGTCATTGCAGAAGTCAAACAAGATTTTATGTTTTAAAATTATTGTGACATTGAGTAAACAATCAGGGATGAGATATTGAGAGTTTTACTAGGGAATTTAGAGAAATGTTTGACTTTTCAGTCTCTGTCCCTGCTATGACTGTTATACACAAGGGGGACATACATAAGTATACATTGAGAAAACTATTGTGTCAACTACTGGGATCTACAGAAGGTAATGCATACAAGTTAAGGCATTTACTCATTCATTTGTAATGCTGCTTATTAAATTTTGGGTTTTATGAATGCTAAGTACATGCTCTACTAGTGGGGTACATCCTGGAATCCTGGTTGTTTCTTTTATAATGTAGTCTTTGTTAGAGAGATGTTAGGTTTATGGCTAAATGAGTAGCAATATAGTTGCTCTGCATGACCCATACTTTTCTTTAGCCTCTTTCATCAGCAACCTCATTCTCCAGACTGTGAATTGGCTGCACCTGTTGTCACTATCTTCCAAGCTTAAGTCAGAATTCATTCTGTTTGGACTGCCTTCTGAGTGTAGACAAATGTGCAGAACCCTGCATGTACAACTGCAATGTCACACAGAATCTTTGCACCACTTTGCAAATTCCTTGCATTGCATATTCATCACATCTTTTTTTTTTCCTCTAATAAAAGCACAATATTTTTGCTGGCTGCATAATTTCAGCTTATCATTGCTGAACTTTGAGAGTATGTAGATTTATGACATTACCTTTTTACATTTAATAATATATAGTTAAGGATCTTTTTACCTTGGACAACAGCTTCTCATTATTATAATTATGTTCATATCATTTTAAGTAAATTAAAGAAAATGATTTAAATGAATAGTAATCATAATACACATCAAAATGAATAGGAGGGTCTACCTGCTGTCATTTTGTGAGATATATATTCCCTAATCATTTCAGTTTCTTATATGTAAAAAGAGATGCCAATTAGGTTTTCTGGTATAAAATTTTTCAAATATTTAATTTTGAGAAAAATTATCATTTGCAAATAATAAACCTATCTCAAGTAGAGAAAACTATCACATGGATAAGAATGTACGTGTTCACACTTTATTTCAGAACATTTAAATATAATATAATTTGCCTTAGGTGAAATTGAGCCTCTATTGGAAGCTTGATTTTTTCATTAGAAACACTAAAATCATCTTAGTCATCCAAAATTTTTCATGAAATTTATTGCATTATTTCCCTACTAGAAAAAACAGGGAAATAATAATCTTGACATATCAATATATCTTAGTTTCTCTATTCACATAAAGGTGAATTATAATTAAAGAAAAACAAATAGATAAATAAATAAATAGATAGATAAATAAATAAATAAATAAATCTCCTTAAACCCAAATATAAAATCCAGTATACTTCAGAGTGAATTTTGATAGGAAACAGCTGTACTTTGGTTTGCAGAGGAAATGAGAGTCTCAAGCAATTTTTACTTGGCAACTCAAAAGTGATCTTTATATTTAGTTGACTTTGATTTTTCCTTTTTATGATTACTGATGAGCTATATTTTATTCCAAGTTACTCATAGTAGCAATCAGTACCCAAATCCTTACCTTTGTTTTGCTAGATAACCGTAGCCTTATTCTGAGACACCCTTATATTCAACAAGAATTTTTATTAATAGTTTCATTTCCTTAAAGTGTGTCTGATTGCATAGAGTTTAGAACAAATTCCAAATCATGTACAGAAAAATGAATTTGATATTAAATTTTGAAATATCAAAGAGTGTTACAAAGTGCTAACAGTTCTCAAATTTGAAAATGATGTTTGTGAATTTATTTATTTACATCTCCAATATCATCTTTTGAAATCAAATTATTTGTAAAGTTGCTCACTATAATGTACAGTTAAATTTCTTAGTAATTGCTTTAATTCTCACATGCATCTATTGAGTTTTAGACATCTCCAGCACCCTCTCCCATTTCTTTTCTCCTGCTTCTCCCTTTCTTCTTTCCAGAAAATCTCCACTTACTTTGATGTTGTTTGATCTTTTGGACTCACTGAGCTTCATTATGAGGCGTGGCATGAGATGAGTGGGGTATTATTTACTGAAATGTGGGCACTTTATGAATGCCTACTACATTGAAGAAAGTGACACCACCTCCATTACCACCTAGTAAATGTCTGTAACACTCATTGAGAAGTAGAACCTCATAATCCCATTGCCTTTGCATGAGAAAATGCTTAAAGGGAATATGTAGTCTTGTGTGTTAATACAGATCTGTACAGTCCATGAATACAATAGATGTGTCATATGTAAAAGGAGCTTTTTCACAGTACCCTTGCCTGAGCCATCTTCATATGTTTTGTCTAAATATTCCTCTACTATGTTCCTAAGCCTTGAGCGGGAGATACAAATAGCCCTTTAGTTGGTCTATTCCACAGTCATGCATTATCTTGCAGTTTGAGTGAAATGCACATAGAAACCTATGAAGTCTGTGAAATGTCATATGAACCACCCAAAAGATCTTAGTCTTCAGTTACTAAATTCAAATATGGTAAAAGAGATAAAAACAGCAGAGGAAGATATCTAATAATTATACACATAATAATCACATAGAAAATACCAGAAGAAAACAGCGAGAGAAAAGAAAATACAAGCAAGTGGATGAATCAAATTCTTGACCCAGAGAGGAAAGTAAATTCAAACACACTGAGTCAGAGTTACTCTTGACACTGATATATTGATTACAAAGAATAACTGTAATTTTCTTAAATATTTGGCTTTGCTGACATGAACAAAATGTCATGTGCTCATACTAATGACTAAAAAAAAAACCCAGGATTATTACACTGAAATATCCATGTGACTTAGAAGAGTAATGCAGTTAAATATACACTTGTTTGCAGCTAGTACTTATTTCAAGAGGGACAAGAAGCAATTCTTTTATTTGCAATATATGATACGGATACTATCAGTTAACTAAGTCAACCAACCAAGTGATTAGAATGTGAAAAGATAATGGGAAAGCGTGTACAATTGCAAATAAATTTGGGTAGTGGATATGCTACAGGAAACAGGGCATACTAAGGCAAATTAGTAAATGGGAGACTTCAGACACTCCCTCCACTTCTTTTTATGGTTTATATGATATATTGATGTTCAATCTATCTAGAAAAACAAAACAGAGCTATCTCGTTAAGAGATTTGTGGATTTTCTCTCTTGTTCTTCCAAAACAATGTCTGACACAGATTTTATATAAATGGGATAATATTAAAACTCTGTTTGTCATTTGACTATTGCATACTCTTGTATCAATTTACTTTAAAGTCATTTGCAACCCAGAATCCTCCCAAACATCATTTTTGCTTAATCCTTAGCAAAACAAGTGTTAATAGTCTCAAGAACATAATCAGAAGTGACATCTTTTCTGTCACATTACAGTGATAAACTTAATGCTCTGACTATTCTGGGAATACTAACCCTGGTAGTAATATCTACTATATACAAAGCCCTATGCAGTGGCTATAAATATGAGCCAATTTGTATTTTGAACTCCCATTGATAAACTGTTGTATCTAGTCATGATTGACATTCATTATTAATTCTGTGAGAAGATAAAGTGCTGATCAAGAGAAGGGACTGAGTGATAATTTGCATCCTTTATGCTTGCTACAAACCTTGATTAGGTTCCAAGCACCCATATGGAGGGTCTCTAACCGTTCCATAGGATCTGATTCTTTTTTCTTTATAGTTGAGCACAGCCTGCTTGTGATGTCCATGCATACATGAAATTCTTCAAATCCACAAAAAGTCACGTGCTTTTTAGATTCATGTTTTAGTTTTGTGATTATAAATTTAGTTTTTACTACTACTTATGTGATAGCTGTATTTATAATATTTCAAGGAAATTTTATTTATTTACTTATTTATTTATTTATTTACTTATTTATTTATTTCATTACTTTTAGTTTTTCATAGTCCAGTCATTGCCACTCTGCTGTTCTGCACTCCCACAATGCCTCATCTCATTCCTCCTCCTCACTGTCTCCTAGAAGATGTTTCCCCAAACCCTGTTAGTCGTCCCCACTCCCTGGGGTCTCATGTTTCTTAGGGTTATGCAGGTCTTCTCCCACCGAGGCCAGATCAGGCAGTCATCTGCTGTATATGTGTAGGGGGCTTCATATCACCTAGTGTATGTTGCCTGGATGGTGGCTCAGTGTCCAAGAGATCTCAGGAGTTCGGGTTAGTTGAGATTTCTGGTCTTCTTATAGGTTGCCCTCTTCCTCAGCTCTTCTCGCCTTTCCCTGAAGACAGGAGTCTCTGACTTCAGTCCATTGGTTGAGTGTGAGTATCTTCCTCTGTCTCAGTCAGCAGCTTCTTGGGCCTAATTGTTATGTTCTTTGCTGTTTGCTAAGGTCCTGTGCAAGTTTCTCCTATTTTTGACACGTATCATCATGTATGCTGTCTGCAAATATTTTATACTGCTCTACTTATCGATTACTTCTTCTACTGTACAGAACTCTCTCTGATGGTTTTAGTCCCACAGGTCTCATTGTGCTTTTGTTGCTTCTGCTTTTTGTGTTGTATATAAGACAATGTTGCCCGAAATTAATGTTACGAAGTTTTCCTTTTCTGTTTTCTTCTGGGACTTTTAGTGTCATGGTTTTGTTGATGTCTTTCATTCCTTTGAGGTAATTTCTATTTATACTGTAAAACACTTGGGGTGGGTGATTTATGTGGGAACTGGACTGAATCTTCAGACATCTAGTAATACATTTTCAGATGTGCATGTCCGGTTCTTTCTGAAGACACTGGCATTTTGAAACTTGAATCCTCGTTAATATGAGTGAGCATTCAGGAAGCCACTGAAGCCTGGCCTAGATTAAACAGGCATCAGAAAAGTGCATTTACCCCTGCCTAAGCTAAATCAACTCCATTCCCCTCTTCTAATGTACCACCTCTCTTTTGTTGTTATTAGTTTCTATTGTCTGTTTATTCTGCTTAGGTTCCGACAAGGATATAAATCAACAGATCTTATGAATCTCAAGATTACATTATACTGGAACTCAATTTCCTGTATTTCTGACCCTCCAACTCTTCGACTGCAGACCATGGAAGGTCTCAGGCTCTGCAATAACAAGAGCTAATCTCTCATAGTAACACACTTCTCATTTATCCATATCTGTAATACATTTTATTGTCACACTTTTCCTGGAGAATTTTGACCAATATGAAAGCATTCACATTTCATATTTTTGCCTGCACTTATTTAGGTTCCCAAACCTATTTGCCAGAGAAACCTGCAATCTCATTGCGTAATTCTGCTATGCTTATTAAGAGACAGCTTTAGCAAGAACTGGTTTAATTCTGGGTTCTTTATTAATTTTCATAGGTTCTTATGTCACTTTGTATGCTTTTACCATGTTGTTTTAATTACTATATTTTACAATATACTTTGAAGTCACAGGTATAAGGCTGCAATTTTGATGATCTATTTTTTCTGCAAAATTGCTTTAGCTGATCGCATTCTTTAGTAGTCCCATATAACTGTAAGACTTGTTTTACGTATTCTGAAAAATGTCATTGTAATCTGTTGTAATCTTGATATAGTATTGAATATGTAGTTCATTTTGAATATCAAGCATTTTAGCCATATTAATACCAATGAGTATTATGTAGGCTTTCATGTATGAGTCCTTCACTTCCTAACTAAAATTCGCTGAGTATCCCTTTTAAAAAACATATTGTAATTAGGATTACATTGATTTTATATCCTCACCTTATACTGAATTTATTTGTTATGAGTGCTACTTTTCTTTTTCTTCTTTTTTTCTGTTACTTAAAACTTTTCTTTATTACCCCATTCCTTGCTTTTCCTATATATGAAGATGTTTTTTTTCATTTTATCATAATTGGGAATACATTGATTTTTATAACCTCTAACTGTACTGAATTTACGGGTTCTGAGAGTACTATTTTTCTTTTTACTATTCCTTATTACATTGTATGAAAAGATGTAATATTCCAACAAAGAATAATTTTATATTCATATATATTTGGACATCATTTATTTTGTTTTCCCCCCTTAACTAATTATTTAGTTGAAACTTCTGATACTATGGCAAAATTGAATAATGAGTAACCTACACAGTCACTTTCCACAATAAGTGGGTCACAGAAGAGCTGTTGTAGAAAACAAAACTCAAAAATTAATAAACAAAAAACCCAAAAGATTAAAAACACAGAGCAAGAAACAAAAATTAAAAATACCCAAAACAATAATCAACAACAGTAATAAAACAAACAAATAAAATAAACAACCTAGGTTTTTTTTTTTTTTTTTTTTACAATTCTTTTAGACAAATCAATGGAACCTGAAGTTAATTTGTGAAGAGTCACACAAAATTAATTACATTATAGGAGAGAATATCTGAAATGTAAAAAAATTTCCAATAAAAAAAATTAATTACATTAATTGCTAGCACCACTGCTTCTGCAATTGCTTAGACACAAGAAGTTAAGACTTGATTAACTTTTGTTAGTCATTTAGCAAAAAATGTTACTAATGTGTTGAGTATACAAGAGGAGTTAGATAGGCATTTGGAAGAATGGATTGATGTTCTTTATCCTATTCAAATTATTGGAAGGAAGTTCAGAATTTAAGAGTAAGGAACACCATGAGAGTTGTGTTACTTCTAAAATTTACAATCATAGTCATTATAACTAGGAAAAAGTTTAAAGACACTTGCAGGGTATTTGGCATAATTCTAGCAACTCTCTGGATGACTTTTCAAAGTGAGATTATGAATTTAAAGAATGCTGCTCTGCTGAGCTTTTATGCTGCAGATACTGCTGTTGCTTTGATGAGTAGAATAGATACTGTTTTGCATCCATTCTTTTAGTCAGTGTCTTTCTCTTGGGAAATTGAACCCATTGATATTGAGATATGTCATTGGCCAATAGTTGTACATTCCTGTTATTTTGTTGTTGTTGTTATTGTTGGTGGTGTTGGTGGTAGTGGTGGTGGTGGTAGTGGTGTGTGGGGGTGGGGTGATGATTCACTTCTTTTGGTTTTGCTAGTGTGAGATTATTTATTTACTCTATTTTCATGTATGTACTTTACCTACTTAGGTTGGAGATTTGTTTGGTTGGTTGGTTAGTTTTCTTATTTTAGTTTTGGTTGGTTGTTGTTATTTGGTTTGTTTTTGTTTGTTTGTTTTGCAATTTCTGTAGGACCAGATTTATCAGTAGAAATTGTTTAATTAATTTGACTTTATTTTGAAATGTCTTATTTTCTCCATCTTTGGTGATTAAAAGTTTTAATGGGTATAGTAATCTGGGATGGCATCTGTGGTCTCTTAGAGTCTGCAGAATATCTACCCAAGCCTTTTGTGTTTTAGTGTGTTCATTGAGAAGTTAGGTGTACTTCTAATAGGCCTGCATACACACACACACACACACACACACACACACACACACACACACACACATATATATATAAAACATGGTCGTTTTTCCTTGCATCATCCCTTAATATTCTTTCTTTTTCTATATGCTTAATATTTTGATGATTATGTGTTGAGGAAACTTCATCTTTCTGGTCCAACTTATTTGGTAGTCCATATTCTTCTACCTAGGTTAGGAAAATTTTCCTTCTTTAAATTTGTTGTAAATATTTTCTATTCTCTGAGATAAAATTCTTCTTTTCCGTCTATTTCTGTTATTCTTGGTCTTGCCTCTTCATGGTGTTCCATATTTACTAGATGTATTATGTCAGGAGTGTTTTAGATTTAACAATTCTTAACTAATATATTTATTTCTGCTATCATATCTTCAAAGCTTGAGAGTTTCCTTCATCACTTGTTTTGTTTTACTAATGCTCGCCTCTGTAGTTCCTGTTTGAATTCTTAACTTTTTCATTTCCAGAATTTCCTCAGGTTTGTTTTCATTATTGCATCTATCTTCTTTTTTTTTTTTTTAGTTTCAAATAGTTTAAATCGTTTCCTTCAACATTTTGTATTTTCTCATCTTTTGTTCAGATATGTATTCTCTTCCTGATATTTTGTTGGTGTTTTCTTGTAATTATTTGAGGGGCTCATTTCTTTCCCCTTCAAGGACCTCTAGCATCATTACATAGTCTGTATTAATGTCTTTTTCTTGTGTATCTGCCATGTTGGAGTTTTCAGGGACTTCTGTGATAGGAAAACTGGGCTCTGATAGAGACATATTGCTATGGCTATTATTGGTTTTATTTTTCCAATGGTGTCTAGACATCTGTGTTTCATATAATTATGAGTCTTAGTGATAATATGGGGTTTGTCTTAGTTGTGTGGGTTTTTTTGTCCTTTGTTTTATGCTTCTCCTCTAGATTTTTAGATAGTATGATGGGTGCATATTTTCTGTTTCACTGGGCTGCTCTGCTTGTGTGTTAAAAAAGAATGTCTGCTGTTATTAGAGTCAGGGATACAATGATATGTGGGAGAAGGGAGCTTAGAAGGATATGGTCTCTATCTGGGATCTATAGTGAATATGGGGAGGGGTTATACCAGTGTTGATCTGATGTAGCACTGGGTATGAAACTGAGGGATTCAGTTTAGGGGTACAGAGAGAAAAGCAAAGGACTGAAAGCAGCTTATTGGGTTTTTCTGACACATGTCACCTGTGGCCAAGGTGTTTGCTTGATTTGGGAACTGGGATATAGTGATGAGAGAGGTTAGGAAGGAATGGTCTATGGAGATCACAGAAGATGTGCAAAGTGGAGAAGAAAGGCTGCAGTTGGTCTTCAATGAACAAGGTTGAGGAACAGAGAGAGAGAGAGAGAGAGAGAGAGAGAGAGAGAGAGAGAGAGAATAAGATCTGTCAAGAGAAAATATTTTAAAAGGGAACAATCTTCAAATTTCAATGACATCAAACATTTTCTAATGAGAAATAGAAAGTTCCAGAGTTCTATAGAATACATAAGAATAAATAAAATAAATAATGTTACATGTTACCAATAATCTTGAGTCATTTGTGTTCACATATTGAAAAAAGTATATGATTTACCTTATTAAGTCCTTTCTTTTAAAAGTTAAATTTTGTAAATATAAGTATTTAAAATATTTCACATCTGCATTTTACTCTATTGTATATTTCTTCTCATAGTTTACTTGTCTCACTTATCAGAAAATTGACAGAAAAAGGAGATGATTTAAGAAATTTTGTTTATAATTCTAGTAATATCTTAGTGACTATTACACATCCCCTACCACAGGGTCAGCAGATAATAGAACTATCAGCCACCAGGAAAATGATTTATTCAAAATTGCAGGTACAAAAAAATTTAATAAAAATTATTTGGAAAGTTCAGAACATTAAAAATCTGCTTTTCTATTATAGTCAAAAATTAGTTGAAATGGAAAAAGCATAGTCATGATGAGTTGGCATTAGACAGACTTTCAACTACATAAAACAGGCTTTAAAAACCTGTATTCAAAGCCATCAGCTCACTGACCAGGAAATGTGGGGTTTAATTGCTCTTATAGGATTCAGAACTTCCAGAGTCTCACATCAGTGTCACAGCAGTTAAGTTTTCAATGGACTTGCATTCCAAATACAGATGGTCTTTGATTAAGATAGAGCCAACCTGCTTACAGTGGCAAGGTCTTCCTCAGTTTAATCAACCATTCCTGAAATTTTCACACACACACACACACACACATACACACACACACACACACACACACACCAGAGACAGAAAGAGAAGAGAGCCAGACACACTTATAAATGTGCTTATGATATATATATATATATATATATATATATATATATATATATATATAGAGAGAGAGAGGAGAGAGAGAGAGAGAGAGAGAACAGAGAGAGAGAAAGACAGAGAGAGAGAGAGAAAGACAGACAGACAGAGACAGAGGGACAGAGAGACAGAGACAGAGATTTTCTCTATCACAGAGAAGTGACCTCTGGAAATCATTTCTATTACAAATATTTTAATTAAGTATATTAATGAACAAGATGGCCATAATTGCCCACTCTGCTTTATTAGACTTGAGACACATGTTCTACTAACCTTCATTCTTCATCTTTCATTTTATACGTAATTTAGAAAAACAGTTCTAAATCTCCATGGTTCCTATAACTCCATGATTTTGTATATATGAAGAAATAGTAAACATTTGCCATAAAATTACCTGAAAATCATGGATACTATTTCTTTGTAAATCAATTATCAAGAGAGTTGGCACCAGCATTCACGGTCTTTTGAAGACTAAACGGCAAGGTTAGTATGTACAATTCTTCAAGTTAAAGAAAAATGCACATCTTATCAAAACACAAAAGAAAAATGTAATTTTACTTTGGAAAAGACCTATCAGCATTCAACAGAGGCTAAAGGTTTCTCTCAGCACTGGTATCTCTCCAGCATTTATTTTACCAGAGTTGAGATAAATCTCTGCACCTATTTCCGTGTGTGACTAGAACTGCTTAACTTTGCCATGTAACTTTGTCACACAATGATTCAAAAACACTTTTTTCTTGATGTCACCAGTTTTACATATACTTGAGTGGCTTTTCTAGTCATACATGGACAATAGGAGTCTAATAGAAAGGAATAAAATTAAATATTGTTTCTTTGCTTTAAGTTAAGTCATTGAGAAAAAGACACAGTAACAAAGGAAGAGCTTTAAAAATCAAACCTGCAAAGAAACAAAACCAAACCAACCAACCAACCAATCAAACAAACAAACACACAGCAAAACACTGTCTTACTGTGAAACTTTGTAATGTCATTCCTCATTTTCTTCCAAAGGAAAATAACAGAGCCATGTTCAGAAGCAACTGAATAATGGCTTCAATAACCTATAAAATAATATAATAATTGTCCTAATCTTCTTCAGTTTAAACTGTGTTTATGCTATTGAGTAACATATATTATACAAGAGATATAAAGTATTTATAAAAATGATCTATAGTGAGTGGAGGAGAACGCCATGGTGGCAAAGACAGTACAGAACAGGTTTGGTGGGATTCTGAGAAAGCTCACCACTAGCTCATTCTAAATTAATATGTATTACTGTTTCTATTAATATCATTTTGGCTTATGATATTATTTATGAATTATTGACAGCTTCTAAGATACAGAAAAAATTGTGGTCATTTGAAGAGCTAAATCTGGATAGGGTTAGGACATGTTTAGCAGAGAAGAGGCAAATTCAGCAGTTAGGATATTCTTACTGATGAAACTATGTCAAGATCAGATAGTAGAACCTCATGGTGTCAGATCTTTTAACACCACATTGTAGAATATCGACTACCACAGGTGTGCTTTTTGTTACTATGTCAATGAAATTTTCAATGATATATCTCCAAAATATAATTTTTTAAAGTAATTTTAATTCCTCTGTTAATATTTTTCATCTTTTAAATAAATATTTGCTGCACAAACGTATGGTCACCTAGGTAAATATGTATGTGTTGGGTCTTCTCTTATTTTAATGAAAGAGTTGAGATTTGGTCCTTCAAAATAAATTGAATAATCTAACATTGTTCTATCTCTCAGTCTTGTTGTTTTGCAGTATCTGTGTTAATTCCCCCTTCAGTCAATTCAGATATATATTTTATTTTTAGTTTTGGGTTTAAAGCAACAATAATAATCATTAATAATAGTTTGCTATGTTTTCACACAAGTGTGCTATAATATTCAGAAAAAAATAAATGTTTTAAATATGAAAAGTAGGATACAGACTTTTCTGCTTTAAAAAGAAAGACTCAAAAAGTATTATCAATGATAGATTAGGGAGAAGAATATAATATGATCTAGGCTTAAATCTATTATTTGTATATTTGAAATGAACGTATCATGGTCTATCATAGCAAAATAGTTACTAAGTCAGTATTTTTCACAATTTAAATTATCTAGAAATTTAATATAGAAAATGAAAGTTAATGTAGAAAATGAAAGATCTGGGAGATAGTTGGAAAGTGAGATACACTTTATAAAATATTCCTTTCCTACTCAGGCTACATATCATATTGTTATAATATGTGCCTCCAAATCTAGACACTCTGGTCAATGTTGAAGATTTTTTTTGAAGGTTCCATTTTTTTTTTCATTTTTTTCATTGGTTATTTTATGTATTTATATTTCAAATGTTATTCCCATTCCCAGTTTCCCCTACACAAGTCCTTTATTCCCTCCCCCTTTCCCTGCTTCTACGAGGGTGCCCCCCACCCATCCACCTACCCACTCCTGCCTCAGCATCCTAGCATTCCCCTACTCTGGGTCATCCAGCCTCCACACTACCAAGGACCCCCCTCCCATTGATTCCAGATAAGGTAATCCTCTTCTACATAAGCAGCTGTATCCATAGGACTGCCAATGAGTACTCTTTGTTTGGTGGTTTTGTCCCTGGAGCTTTGGGGTGGGGGTGTCTGGTTGGTTGATATAGTTTTTCTTACTATGGGTTAGCATACCTCATCAGATCCTTCATTCCTTCCCCTAACTCCTCCATTGGAGTCCCAGCGATCATTACAAAGGTTGCCTGAGAGCATTCGCATCTGTATTGGACAAGCTCTGGCACAACATCTCATGGGACAGCTATCTAGGATCTTTGAGCAAGTGCTTCTTGGCATCAGCAATTGTGTCTGGGTTTGGTGTCTGCAGATGGGATGGAGCTCTAGGTGGGACAGACTCTGATGGCCTGTTTTCAGTCTCTGCTCCAATCTTTGTCTCTTCATTTCCTTTGACACAAGCAATTTTGGATTAATACTTTTTAGATGGATGGGTGGCCCCATCCCTCAAATGGGGCTGTGCCTATCTACTGGATATGGTCTCTACAGGTTCTATCTCCCCTTTGTTGGGTATTTTGACTACTGTCATTCCTGTTGGCACCTGGGAACCTCTTGGTTCTGTGACTTTCTAGTGACTATCCCCAGTTCCTCATCACCCCTGCTATACACACACCTACATTCAATTTCCTGACCATCTCTAATTCTCCCTGTGTCGGGAGCAGAGTCTCTGGGACTCTTATCTGTCAGGAGCAGGCTATTGATAAGAGGTCAGAATTCCCCCACAGGGAGAGGAGAGACAGGTCCTTCTCCACTCAGGGATCGTATACTGGATTTGACTGTGGGACCATCAGCTCCTCGAGAGGGAAGAGAGAGAGACTCCAGAGAGACAGAGGTTTTTGGAATTCAATTACTCTTTAATTGATGATGCACAGCAAACAATATACTATTACCAATCCTAAGGCAATTGTTACAACAAGATACTGCCACATTTCCTATGTATTACCTCCAACAATATGCACAATGAGCACAAATAATAAATTGCTAAATTGCTAATTATCAAAGAAGTAAGCATAGCGCTAAACACATCATTCATTCAGGGATTATACGACCTGAGTCCTTTAGAGGGTTTCGGGTCACAGGTCCGGAGCCCGGAAAGGCCGGGTCAGGCTGCGGCTTCCAGATAGTAGAATTGCTAACTTGACCTTGCACGGTGCTTGACCACGAAGAAGCTGGAGCCGTTGTCTCTCAGTTGCCTCTTTGAAGATCGGGCGTTGAGGAGGCTTGTTTGGAGGATCACGTTAGCCAGCCATGGCTACAGGTGTGATGAAGTGCTTCAGAGGGACTCTTCCTTTTATGTCCAATTTGGCGTTTCTACTGACATACATGGCAGATAACCACTCGTGTCTGGTTATCACCAGGTTCTAATCTCATCACAGCACAACTTTACTTCCAGACATGCACAGGCTCTAATCTCATTACAGCAGGTTATCACAGCACAACTTTACTTCCAGGCATGTGTTTACAAGTACCAGGCATGTCCTGACCTGTTTCCTATTACAAAATGGAGTAGGTCCTGTATAAGGGCCTGCTCCTTACACCTTGTCTCCTCCTATACCTGCCCTGCCCTCTTTTTTCCCTCACCCTCTTTGCTCCATCCAAGATCCCTTCTCTCATCTACTTCCATGATTATTTTGTTCCCCCTTCTGAGTAGGACTGAAGCATCCACACTTTGGTCTTCCTTCTTCTTGTGTGTTATATGGTCTGTGAGTTGTTTCATGGGTATTTGAAGCTTTTTTTTTTTTTGACTAATATCCATTTATGAGTGAGTACATAAGGTAATATGTGTTCTTTTGTGACTCTATTACCTCAATCAGGATAATATATCCTAGTTCCATTCATTTTTTTTTATAATAGTCAGAAGCTGGAAGCAACCCAGATGTCTCTCAACAGAGGAATGGATTCAGAAAATATGGTACATTTATATTGGCTAATATAACATTATTATTAAAAATTATTATACACAGTTTTTCCTAGTCATAAACACTGGAATGATTGAGCATTTAATCATAAGCATCAAATACTTGTTTATAATTTCTCATGTTTAGGTGAAAGTATCATCTTTTTCTATTTTTAATTAATATACATATGCTACACATTTATTATTTTAAAAACCTCTAATATTATCAGATATGTAGCAAAAAAAAAGTTTCTAACCCCCATCTAATAACACATATATACAAAAAGAGATTCCAGTTGTATAATTCAGAATTGGTTTATAGCCTATGATAGGAAGAAATAATATTCCTACTTCCCCAAGTTGTCTACCTTCTAAGAGTAATGCCCTTGAATATGTCATTTCACATGGCAAAAGAAATATTATAAATTTGATTAATGATCTTGAGATATAGAGTTTTACCTGGATTATGCAAATGGATCCTATATAATCACACAAGAGTTTTAGAAATGAAATAGGGAGCAGGAGAGTCAAAGGCAAACAGGTTTACAGATGATAAGCTGATGATTTAAAGATGGAGTAAAATACCAGGAATGTAGTTTTCATAGGAACCTGAGTAGCATATAAAAGAGTTTTCTGTTTTAGAATCACCAAAAAGGACTACATTCCTCCTGACAGCTTAATTTCAGCCCAATTTTGACCAGACATAGGAAATAGCACACCTTTATCATTTTAAGCCATTAAACATAGAGTAATTTGTCTCAGCAGCAATTAACATATAATAATGCTAATCTCCATGTGGCTGGGCTGTCATGCTGTCATTGCCTCCATCAGACTATCCTAGGATGCTGTTCAGGAAAGAAGGGTCTGCATGGAGACTCTAAAATTTAAAATAGGCTCATATAAAGGAGGCACACAAAACTCCACCTTTACATCCTGTTCTTATTTGGAGAGTATATAAGAGATAGTGATCCTTCTCAGCATAGCATATCCTCAGAATTCTTACTACCTTGCTCATATGGATAGAAGCTGTCATAAGATGTTAACAAAAGAGACATAAACAAATGTTTTTTTTTTATTTGTTTGTTTTTTGTTTTTGGTTTTGGTTTTTCTTTAATGGGAAGGCACCAAAAACTTCCAACCAAGTTCAACAATGAGTTTCTTGGGATTGCCCATAGAAGCATAGAAATCTATACTGTTGTATTTTCCCATGGACAACTAAAAACGGATTATCTTACCAAAGAGTCCCTATGAAACATGCAAGTACTGTAGAACATCTCAACCGAAGCATGGGTCACTTATGAGAAAATTTGTGCTACAGAATGTCTCACAGGCCAATCAAAAGGAAGTTACTTTCTTGGAAAAGCTCAACCTAATCTACAATTCACCTCTTATGTATCCATTAATAGATTACTTATCAGGATCTGCTGAGCCCTGTTAGTCGTCTGAGCTTCATGAGTCCTGTGTGTTTCCCTCCTCTAGCATATCGATTGAGAGGTTCTAGTGGAGTCATCAAAGCGGCTTTAATTCCAAAGAGCAAAGATCATCTTCAAGCCGGAAGGAACAAGCACACAATGATCTTGGTTGACTTTTAACCATGCCATTGCAATCCTCTGCAGGATCTCATAATCAAATTACTTTAACTGTGGACATGTAATTAACTATACTCTCAGGACATTAGTTAAAGGCTTTATCAATAAAATGTGCATAACTGTAAAGAAAAGGTTCTGAAATCTAAGTAAAGAGCATATAAATTTATTGGGCCACAATGGTGTGAGTTATTTAGAATGGAGAAAACGTTATCTATAAAATAGGCAATGATTGTGAGGAGACATTACCACAGTAAAATGACACCAGGGTGGTATGTGTTAATATGTATGGGGAATCCAGGGTAGTTTCTATAGGAGATAACACAGGTAATTTTACTACATAATAGGGACTCATCAAGAGTCATGAATCTATCATAAAGAAGTAGCCTTGGTATCAGAGACAGATTCCTTCAGTTCATCTTTGCTCTTTGGTGGTGTTTCTGAAATCAATTCCATGCAACCGTGTGGTGTTCACAACCATCTATAATAAAATCTGGTGGCCTCTTATGTTGTGCAAACATACATTCATGTAGAATACTGTATACTAAATAAAAAAATCTTTAAAAAAAAAAAAGAAAGCTACCATAGTTTATATACAGACAGATGTTGCTCAAATGTAGAAAATTTCATGGAATTACTAACTTTAATCATGCTTAACTACATGCATCTCAAGATGAGTCATCTTTAAGTGGTAATAGCAAATCAGAATATTTATTGTAAGTTGTTGGTGTATAAATATTCAGATATTCAGAACTAGTAATATATATATATATATATATATATATATAGTCTTTAGGTGTGTAATTTAGAAAATTGTCAATTGTATTGGCAGCTAACAAGTTCTGCCTTGATCACAGCAGCTTTTGCTGCAATATTGACAATTTCTTCCTTCAGTTTTCTCTCAAAGCCTGTGAAATGATTGCATAGGTTCCATCTAGATAATCAAGATGATTAAGAATAAATATATTTGCATCTGTAACCAGTGTTGGTGGGTGGATGAAGAGAGAGAGACCAGTCTATTTAAATAATGATGAGCACCACATTCAGTGAAACTAATAGAGAACAATACCTAAAGTAGATCATTTGTGTTCACATATGCCTGTATAGGTTAGTGAATATATGCAAATACTATAATCACAGACATGCACACCCATACACATAAACAAAGGCCAAATAATTGATAGGAAATTTTTATTATGTTTAATTTGTATTAGTTTAGCATAAGTAATAGAAAACTGGTAAATGATGCTAAAAAATATTTACTCTAAGTTATTCCAGAGAGATGTTCCACCAAACTTTCCCAGGGAGTCAAAATTTTCTAAATTATCAGTCTCAGAAACATATTGTACAAAAGGCTAGAAGGTGTTTGGAGAAGACATTTCATAACCTTAATAAGGTTTTTGAATACAGATTTTTATACACAAGAGGATTATTTTTATATAGGTTATGGTGATTTGTAAGTACATAACAGCTAATTAATTATCCATAAAGGAAACATCAGTATAGAGACACTCACTGAATGGATGGATTCCTACCTGTAAACCTATAAGCTTGACCTATGCTTAAGCCCAAAATGCACTCAATACAGCACTCTACTTTAATAACACAGTAAACTGAGTACTTCTTTTCTTTAAATTTATGGGTCTTTATTAAATATTGTTTTCACAATATCTTAATTTTGAAAACAAAAAGTCCCACCATTGTCATCAAGTGCCACATCAGTTACGTGGACGGGAGACCTCTGTCCCTATCACATCACCTGCTCTTTAATGTGAACATGTCAGAAGCCTCACTTGGTCAACAAACGTCTCCTAAAAATGCTTCATAGAGTAAGGATTTGCTGATCATTCCTAACAATCAAAAAACATCAAATGTTTTTTCCCCAAGTATCTCTAGACAGATAATCTTCTCCTTTGAGGACAAAGGAACATTGTCCTCAATTCCAATCTTCAATCTCATCAAACTAGTTGAAGTTGGCATAGAACAAGAGTGAATACATGAAAGGAAAAAATGGCCTCTTTCTATTAAGGGAACCTTCACTTTTACTTTCCTTCAGCCCCTTGACAAGGGCTGAAGGTACACCTCCATATAACCTATGAAATCCCAGTGTTCTCTGCCTGTCTAGTGCTTGAAAAGTCTGTGTTTTCTACTTGCTTGACAGAAGTGATTTCAGGTTATAGAGTCCATTAAATAAGCAGCAAAGCCATGGCTTTCTGCTGAGGAGTGTGACATTTGTTTTGCTTTCTGATTATAGTCCGTCTGCACAAGAGCAAAATACTTTGAGAAGTACTCACTAATCCTAAGCATCTGCTGATTTTTCCCTAGATTCAATACAAGGGCTAAGGGAATTTCCAAGGCTGACTCTAAATATTTATATAGGTGTCTGAGTAATTTTCTCCAGTGGAATACCATTAACAATATTAGGAAATCAAATAGTGAAATTTGAATCAAATCTAGGCATTTATATTTGACTTATAAAAGTTTGTTTTCCTCAACTAAAATTCCCAGAAAGAGGCCATACTTTCTCATCCATGTCAATAAACTGTACAACTATAAAATAATGATGACAATGGTAATAATACTAAAAATATTAACAATAATAGCATAGCACAACTACCTCTATTCAGTCCAGGGGACCTCCACAGTGACATTTCTCCATAACTGCAAATAGGGAGATTGCATCATAAGTACCAGCTATACCATTATTTCCTAACAATGTAAGTCACAAGTCCATCAAGAAAACAATCTATCTTCTAGTATTTCCTCTAGTTTTGGTCTATGGAAATTGTGGACTTCTCTCTTTCATATACCTCTATTGTCTGAAAAAGGTCAGTTTCCTTTGTGGAAGGAGGAGCCATCTTAGAATTGTAATTACAGTGGAGTAGAAATGTGGGCAAATGAAAAGAGTCTGTTTATCTGTCTATATCTATCCATCTATCTACCTACCTATCTATGTATCTATCTACAGATGCAGATTCAATACTTACTCTGTGTAATAGCTTATATTCATAAAATAATTTGAACAGAAACTTGTATACTAAAATATTAAATGGGGAAAGTTTCATTTCTCTTGAAATTTTACTTTTGGCCCAAATACTAAAGTTCTTTTATTGGTGATCATAATGTGTTTGTAGGAAAATTAACAAAAAGAAAAAGTATAGTGCTACTTAAACAATACAAACATTAATGATTAAAGTGTTTTATTTCTTTGTCAAAATAAAAATCTCTAGCAAGAAAAGTTAGAGAGTTATGCTTTTTTCCCATTTAAAACTTGCACTATGAAATGACCATGCAAAGAACTTGAAAAACAGTAGTTAAGGACTTTTAATGCAGAGAAAGTAGACCAATGTATATAGAAAACACATTACAGTTTTTATTTTTGAAATTATATTTACATCGATTCCTTCTCTTTCCCTGTCCAAATCACCATTTACCCTCTTTCTCTCCTTCAATTTCATGGGCCCTTTTAAAAACAAAACTAATTGTTATTGCATGCATATAATGTTCATAAAATGTTACTACGTATGTGTCTTTTCATGGTTGGTATTTGGCACTGGTTTGCTCTATTTTAGAAATGTGCTGAAAACAAAACACTGGATATTTGTGATGGAAAACATAGGAGTAAAAGACATAATAACACTGTATTCAAGGCATTTTGTGTCAGTGATACAGGCGTGGTATGGGCACCAATATCTGGAGAATTTCAGAGTTACAGAGCTAAAAGATATGAGTCCTATTAATAGTGAAATACTTCCTCTATTCACTCGTACTGATGGGAGATAAACATGTGTGTGCATTGCTTTGATATTTCCTGATTGACTTGAGAGTTTGGGGGACATCCAGTGTCTACTCTAAAGCTATTAGTCTTCTCCTTGTCCTTATAATCTGGCCAAATTTTAATGATTCTTAATTCATCAGTCTTAACAAATGAACAGACAACTGTGAGCATTCCAAGTGCATCTTTCCTATGCTTATCTCAGTTTATAATTTAAATAACTTTTATGTTTTAAATCTATAAAGAAATTTAAAAAATTTTTCTCTTAATTTAATTGATTTTATTTAATCTAGTGATATTATGTGTCACACTTGAAAATTTGAGCATGCTTTTAAATACTATATCATTGAGCAAATCTCCAAACATTTAAAAACACTTTAATGATAGACTTACAAAAAACAATCAATGTACTGTGAAATGTATTTGAGACTATTTCTTCCTTTAATACAGATGATAGACATGTTAAATGTGTTTATATATTATAGACACAATACATAATATAGTTTTAATATTATATATTATAATATAGATAAATATATCTATAATTTAAGAATATAATATATATATATATATATATATATATATATACTAAGGTTTCCATATGTTTCTTTATAATTTTGGTCTTTTAGGTAGAAACAATTGAATAGCATTTTAATTTTCCTTCATGAAACTCTTTGAGTAATATGTGAAGGAAAATTAAAAAAAAATAGCACAATCTATATAATGTTTATCATTGTATTCTTTGTTTCCTTTTTGTGTTATGTCTTTAATAAACTTTGCTATAAATACTATTGTTTAAAATAACTGAAGCAACTGTTATATATTAGAGTCAAATAGTGATCAGTACCTTTTTTGGTTATGTTTTAAACACAGTGCTGATTTCATCTCTGTATTTAATTCATTATTCTAGGTTCAGTTCATTCGATCCATCATACTGTGAAGAAATTATGACAAAAGTAGCTATTAAAAACATATCAAGGATATGATTATAGCAGTTCCATGGAGATAGATTTTTATGAAGCAAAATTATTTTCAAATCATAATTTCTATATGGCACACAAAAAAGAACTTTCTTACATCTCATCCATAAGTGAACATTCGAAAAAATAATCAGTTATTTCAATTTTGATGCTTTTTCAAAATAAATCACTTTCAAATATAGGATGACTTAAAGAAGTATATAAATAATGTCAGCAGCTGTCGAAATTAAATAAACTTGATACCTTATATTTGCTTTATTGCAAACATATTTTATGACTCAACGGCGTTGCAGTATTTTCCTAATTTTTTGTTACAAAGCAAAGCAAAACAACAGTTTATTGTGGCAATACTTCATATTGACCTACTTCTGTAAATTGTCTTTAAGCTCTAGGGCAAAAAGATGAACATTCATGTTTTTAAATTGGATACTAAAGCAGGTTTTATCCAGCAGCTCCTGCAGCATAACTTGTCAAATAAAGACCATCAGATATCTATAAACATATTGCTTGTCAGAATATTTTAACCTCTTCCCTGCTTTCTTGCATGTTTTACCTGGGGTAAAGCAACATAGATATTAAATGATGTTTTATGGATAAAATAAAAGTTATTAAAGGTTTTCCGTTCTGAGAAGCTTGATTTTCAAGATATATGACACAAGTTTTCAGTTGTTTCTTTAAGTAGTTTCAGAATATAATGGTAAGTGTGCTTTTAGGGAACAAAAATGAAAAAAAAAATAAAACTTTTGAGGATTGTAAAAGAAATGAGAATAATCACCAAATGTTATATAGAGGATTAAAACTAAATTTATACTGCTTATTATCTAAATTTAAAAAATAAAGAAAATGAAGCACATTGGTGCTGTGACAGAAGGCAGCCCAAAGATTATTTTCATATTTCATCTTTCAGTTATTTTTCTATTATGCAAGTAAATTTCTATTTAATTAATTATAGTCTACCTTGTCAATAAATTTTATAGGAAAAATACTTAGAGAGTTCTGTATATATTGCAAACTATTAATTCAGAGTTTGCTTATTTTTTGAGATTAAAAACATTGTTTAGTGTAAGTTTAAATAGCTACTGACTGCAAAACTGTACCCTTGGTGCTAAAATCATTGTTTGATTCTTTTTTAAAATCATTATACCTTATTTGTGTTGAAACTTTTTTTTTTATAGTCTTTTTTTTTTAATTTTTATTTTTAATTTTTTTCAGCAAATCAAAAAAATTTAAAAAGCATTCAAACAGAATAAAATGAAAAGAAACAAACAAGCAAAATACCAAGGGTCAGATATACTTATACAAAAATTCTATAGAGCCTTCAAACAAGCAATATTTTTTGAGTTATGTTTAAAAAAATTCAGAACCACAATAAGCTCCTTCACAAAGCAAATAATATTGAAATAGTGAAATCAAGTGTAAACCCAACAAAAATATATAAATTATAGTCCAGTATCCCTCATGAGTATACATACAAAATGACTTTTTTTCTATCTAGTTGAAAAATTCAGTTTACAGGGAAAGCAATGCTTGGAGCCTATTCATTTTCGTTTAAACATGAATATTGTTTCCCTTTCCACCTAAACTAAGGTTCCTCTTTCAGTGTGGTTACATTTATGCAAACTTAGCTACATCTCAAAGTTCTATATAAATTAATTGGTCGGATACACATTATCAATGAAGGAGTAGTATTCCAAATTTTGTGCCTTTGTTTTTATTTCATCTTATCAAATATTTCCCTTTAAAATAAATACAAATCCATTACTAAATTAAGAATCCAGTTCATTTTTATGAGAAGAGGCAGTTGACTGGAGCTTCCCTACATATGTGAGGTTTGTCTTAAACTGAGTCAGAAATATTCAATTATTCTGTTAGCTGTCTGTCAGGGTTTCACATGCATGTAAGCATATCTATTAGACACCTTGTTAGTGAAGTTTCTTTATATCTCCAAGGTGATCAAATGTTCCCCTCTAATTTGCTGGCACTGTAGTAGAGTGATAGGTGACTTATGAGGTTATTATTTTCTCTTTTGTTTGTTTAAGTGATTATTAAATCCTCTTTTCGTAGTTTACTTGAATAATGTTTAAAAGTAGCTATAACCACACCCTAACATGGGCATGCTAAGAGAAATAATAGTGAATAATTATAACAATGCCTGCAATGTTTTATGTATAATAAACCAGGGATCTAATGAAGAAACAGATGTGGATCTTTTGTGAGCAAACTCTGAAGGATTCCCACTGTGCATTAGTTTGATAGCTGTTCCACACTTGCAGAACTAAAGAAAATCTCATTGTATCAACCTGATGAGATTATTTGGGTGAATTCTAACATCCATAGCACAGGATGTACCTTGACCCAGTGAAGTTAATCATAGTTTATGCTTTCCTCCAATTCTAATAGTATACTCGTGTATCTTTTCAGTACTAAATGCTATACTACAAGTTACTTGAAGGCAGAATACATGATTTAAACAGTTATAATTCTATTTAAATATTATTGTAAATGAAGTAGATAGACCCAGAATACGATCCACAGAACTCAAGAAGGCTAATAAGCTGAAGGGCCCAAGCGAGGATTCTTCAATCCCACTTGGTATAAATGTGAAAACAATCACAGGAGGAGGGGAGAGAGGGAGGGGCCTGGGTGGGAAAGGGGACAGGGATAGGAAGAGGGAAATGGAACTGGATCAGGTATTGGGGGGATGTTACAGGACTGAAGCCCTGAGTGCCAGCTGAAATAATGGAAACCAGCAACCTCAGGAAGTAGGTGGGGGACCCTCCAGAATATACTGGAGAACTGGGACATGAGAGACACTCAGGTCTCAATGGGAGGGACCTTAGATGAAATGTCCTATCGTGGTCAGAGGGAACTTGTAGAGTCCACCTCCAGTACAAAGACAGGGCATCAAGTGGAGGGATGGGGTTGCCATCCCATAGTAAAAACTGTGACCAAGAACTGTTCCTCTCTGAAAGAATTTCAGGGAGAAAAATGAAGAAGAGCCTGAGGAAAACGATGTTCAGTGACAAGCCCAAATTGGGATCTAGCTCAAGGGAAGGCCCAAAGGCCTGACACTATTACTGATGCTGTGGCACACTTACAAATAGGGGCCTATCATGACTGCCCTCTGAAGGGCCCAACAAGCAGCTGCAGATATTTACAAAAAATCAATGGACAGAAGCTGGTGGTTGAATTAGGGAAAAGCTGGAAGAAGCTGAGGAGTAGGGTGACCCCATAGGAAGGCCAGTAGTCTCAACTAACCTGGATCCTGGGATCTCTCAGACACTGAGCCACCAACCAGGTAGCATACAATAGATGATATGAGGCCCCCGGCATGCATAGAGCATGGTCTGTGTTCATAGAAAATACACCTAACCCTCAAGAGACTGGAGGACCCAGGGAGTTTAGAGGTATCATGGGGAGTGGGGAGGATGGGGATATCATGACGGAGACAGGTGGTAGAGAGGAGGTATGGGATTGGGAAAAGTCAAAGTGCAGACCGGGAGGGGGATAAAATCTGGAGTGTAAAAAAAAATGATTAAGTAAAATTTTTTAAAAATGAATAAATTTTAAAAATTAAAAAGACCCAAAATCTTTCACAAAATACCAAAGAATAAGTTTCCTTTTATAAGTTTTATCATAGTATTTTAAGTAAAATTTCTGTTTATGCCTTTTAAGAGATCATACTTTGTCCCTGAACAGTACAACAGGAGCCAGACAGAAGTCTTGAATGAGACTAAAATGTCGCCTTGCTATAGAATACAGCTTAAAAAATGACAAACTTCATTTGTCAGTGGAACTATCTTTCAGGATCCATCTTGAGGTCTTCAAAGATCTGACAGGTCAGAATGCAAACAAAATTAGAACCATGCTTTGCTTGTGCTTTAATATGTTTGAACTAGTATTAAAGAATGCATTTGCTATTTTGCAAAATAGCTCTTTTAAATATGTATGGTTTTATTGAATATTTTATCTTAAGTCTCTGTCTATCATTTGATGGAACAGGATTATATAAAAGTAATTTGCAGATGGATTTAATTGCTGTTTTACCACAGCAATTACATGTCTCAATTGTTACATGACTTAAAGTACACTCTTCTGTAGATTATAAATATACCTACAGATATTTTCAACTTGGCTTGCAATTTGAAATTAACTGTTGAATTATAAAATGTTACATATTTAGTTATAAGTATTTTTGTGCCTGTATTCCACACCAGAATCACAAAGGACTGTTAGAAAACTGAACTACTTTTGAAGCTGAAAATTAAGTGATTGCTTTCTTACTGTCCAACTATCACATCCTACCAGATAGTATTGACTATTTCTCCTCTTAAAACAATATCCTGAGGTCAGTGCATAGGACAGTGACCAGGTGAATTTTCTGATCATCACTCTTTCTTGTATATTAATACAGCTGAAGATGACAATTACATTAAAACAAAACTGAATTGAAGTTAAAACACTCTATTTGAGAGGCAAAGGTAAGAGAATCAGAATGTCAAGGCTACCCACCAGTTCCCTGTGAGTTTATTTTTAGCCTGACCTACAAAAGACTTCATTAAAACAAAAAGAAAGAAAAGAGATAGGGTAGTCCTTATGTGGTATACTGGCTGCTCTTCCAGATGACCTGGGTTCATTCCAGCTACCCACATGGCAACTTAAAAGCATATGTCACTACAGTCCCTGACGATCTGAATCTCTCTATTGAACCCCAATGGTTATAATGTATGCATACAGTAATAGACATTCATGCAAGGAAACAATCATGGATATTTATGTTTTTCATCTAAAAGAGACCAAACAAAAACCAGTGTGAAACACTCATACTTACTGATTGCATCTCCTTGGAAATAGTTATATTTTTCTCTATATAATATATACATATGAATAGTCATGTAATAGTATTAAACACACTAAATTATGAAAAAGACTCAAGATTTTATCTAAATACTCAAAAACAATGTTGAGCCTGCTAAATCACTTAAGTCAGTATCATGAGGAAATCTATAAATTTGCTTAGAAAGAGTATAACTAGTAAGTAGAATAAAGCAAGCAAATGCTTAAAGTCAGTAAATGGTTGTTAAGACCATGAAGAAAACTGAAGAATTTTATTTAAAAATAGTAATTGTGGTCAAAACAATGAGAATCTGAGACAATTTCCCATCCACTGAGTGTAGTATAACAGATAGTCACAGTTAGGTGCAACTAAAAACACCGGATGCTTGAATAAATTTATAAAATGTTCCTTGTGTAAAGCTCAGCCATGGAATAAGGGACAGAAAGTTTTATTTATTTATTTATTTATTTATTTATTTATTTATTTATTTATTAACTTTACATCCTGCTCACTGTCCCTCTTCTAGTCACCCCATCCCACAATCCTTCCCTCATTACCCCTTCTCCTCTGATTGGGTGGATGCCCCCTGTGTATCCCTCTACTCTGGCACAACAAGTCTCTGCTGAGCTAGGCACATCCTCTCCCACTTAGACTAGACAAGGTGTCTCAGCTAGAACAGCATATCCCACATACTGGCAACAGCTTTTGAGATAGCCCCAAATGAAGACCAAGCTGCACATTTGCTACATATGAGCAGGGATGCATAGGTCCAAGCCATGTGTACTCTTTGGTTGGTGGTTCAGTCTATGATACCTCCAAGAGTCCAGGTTAGTTGATTCTTTTGGTCTTCCTATGGAGTTACTATCTTTTCAGGCCAGTAATCCTTCCCCTTATTCTTCCATAAGAGTCTCTAACCTTTATCCATTGTTTCTTGCTGTGGGTGTCTGAAGTTGTTGTAATTGCCACTGGGTGGAAGCTCTCAGAGGACAGCAGTGCTAGACTACTATCTACAAGCATAACAAAGTGTCATATAGTGACAGGAATTGGTGCTTGGGGCAGAAAAATTTTAAGAGCAAGAATATCAAGGAATTTGGTGAGAGATTGTGTCTGCTAGTAATATAAGAAGTTATCACATAAAATCTCAGCAACACGACTAACCCAACATGAGTCAAGGATGACACCCAATCAACATACCAGACTGAATGGACGAACCACAAGGCTTCAACCCTACAAAAAGAACTATTGGCAACTGAAGAAACCAGGAGCAAGAGTAGTCTTCCCCAGGGAAGAAGATACCAATTGGTTTTCTGCTTCTGCATGGTCAACACATATATACTAAAACATTATATTGAATAAGAAATATATATTTAATAATAAGCATATATGTATGCAACAACAATTATTGAAAAAAGGACTTAGATTTTAAGAACAGGGAAAGCATTTGGCAGGGTTTTCAGGGACAAAATGAAATAGAGAAATATTGTAATTATATTATACTTGTAAAATTAAAATAATAAATATAAAGAACACTGAATGCATTCTCCTTTCCAGATTCTAGTTGAGAGCTGGACAGAAATTTCATGGAAGGAAGAATATCAGTATTACTTCATTCACTAAGTCTCAAGGTGCATAAATTTTATTGAAAGTATGGATAGTTGAGAGTTAGATACATATCATCATTTATCCTGTCTTTTAGAGTAAAATATCCTAAACTAAACATAGAATACAAGTCTCTGCATAATCCTCATCACATTGTTTGTGCAACTGTTGGAAGCTGAGAGACAACAATCAAGAAGTATTCTCAACTAGAAGCCTACCTTTAGAGCTGTACATCACTCAGAGAATGTCAATGAATTAATTGTCTGTATGTGCCAATAAGGTAAGTGTCTCATGGATTGTTCCCTTGCAAAAGGAGAGGGCAAATGTTCCCTAAAGATTCTGAGCTGATTTGTAGTAAAATACAAATTCCAGATTTAGAGCAGTTGGAAAACTGGGAGTAAAGTAGAAACTCACTAAACTATAGGCTAAGCAGAAGTTTAATAGGATAAACAAGGAGTAGAGAAAGTTAAGAATGGCTTGTTCATGGTCAAGCACGCCCTATGATTAACATCAGTGTGGTGCTTGCTTAAATCAATTTAGTTATATAAAGAAGGATTTTCCACAGAAGTTGGTTAAAATCTTGCTACAATAAGGTAATATTCAGTGGATGTTTTGGTCAAGAGTATTTAATTAGAGTTTACCCTAAAGATACACACACACACACACACACACACACACACACACACACACACACATAATGCCAATGTGGAACTTAGATTTTTTTTTAAAAGTTACTATATTTCTGAGATAAGGATTGAGATGTCTGGACATTCTTTTGCTGATGCTATCTGAAAATTTCTCTCAGAAAATGTAGATTCTATAAAAGATCATCACTGAAATGATCAAGCTGTAATCAGACATCATAAATAAGCAATTATCCCAAAATAGTTACTCTAGAAAGTGTAAAATGGACATGAGGTACATTTAAAGACTTGTTAAAACATAAGTTTAAATTTTCTATCTTCATGAAATATAAGACATGAGTAGAGTGTGAAAGGCAGAGAAAAAAAAATCCTCAAGAACTTTGAAGTAAGGCATTGTTACTTTGCATGTAAACCCAAACTGAAGTTTAGGAAAAAAAGACTGTTGCAGAACATAATAACATATGCAGAACAGTTGAGATCAGATTGGAGGTTCTATTTCAAAAACCAAGGTAGAAAAGGAAAAATACAATTCTGCAAAACATTAAGCATCTTACAAAAAATAGTATACTAAAACTATGCTCTATAAAAAATTAAATGACAAATAATGTAAAAGAAATAAACAATACCAAATAAACACAACAGACATGTCAGGATACCTGAGGATTCATGACACTATGAAGAAAGCAACAATACCAACCAACCAGAGCCCCCAGGGTCTAAACCACCAACCTGGGAGTGCTTAGGGAGGGACCCATGGCTCCAGCTATATATGCAAGGGAGCTATATATAAGTGGGAGAAGAGATCCTTGGTCCCATGAAGGCTGGACGTCGTGTGGGGGGGTATTTGAGGGTGGGGAGGTGAGGTACTGGGGGAGGGTGGGTGGGGGTACACCAACGTGGAGGCAGGAGGAGGGGGGAAGGGATAGTGAATTCCTGGGAGGGAGGGGGTAAATGGGGTAAGGAGAGAACATCTGAAATGTAAATAAAATTTCCAATAAAAAAAATTAGACAATAAAAAAAAGAAAATATAGTGTGAAAAAAAAACATTTTCAATAAAAATAGAAAAAGAGCAAAAAAAAAAAACATAGATATGAGACAAATTTTCAAATCTTATTAAAAGCATTAATATTGTGCCAGTCACCTAAGAGCCTAAGAAAGAACAACAGAAGGTTCATACCCAGAAAGAACATATTAAAGATGATAATAAATAAAAAGTTGAAAACAGGGAGAGAAAACAAATTTTCACATAAGTAAACACTGACAGAGTAGAAAACAAATTAATAATTAAAACTAAATTATGGATATGTCAATGTCAAAAGAATAAAAATTGATATAACAGTTATTCAGAAGATTACATTAAAATTAAAGATCTTACAAGATGTTGTTTTTGACAGGATTCATCCAACAGTAGAAAATATTCCTCCTTCTGTAATAGAATATATTTAGTGCAAAGAAAGCTCCAATACAGAAAATCTTCATAATTAATATTATGCTCTGAAAACAGTGGAATAAAAGTAGGAAAAAATAACAGAATAAAATTTTGGAAACTGTCACCAATATGGATATTGAATATTGTGTTACTAAATAGTCACAAGTTCATAGAGATACAAAGTATAACAAAAGTACTTTGAGAATAATTAAACTAAAGTTACAACACAACATTATTACAAGGCAGTTAATGGAATTACTTAACTGATTGAAACAATTTACATTCAATAATAAATAATCCAATTTTAAAGTACCAGAATATTCCCATTTTAAAATATCAAATTGTAAATACACTTAACATAGGATAGGAAACAGGAAATAGACATCAGATATTAACATTGGCATTAGAAATCAAAGGAAATTTGATGAAAATTTAAAGTTGATGAGAAAAAAAAAATCATAAAATGGATGAAAATATTGACAGACAAATGATAAAAACGAGAAATAATTCCAGTTGCTAAAGAAAGGCATCTAAAAGTCATTGTTAATCAGTTTGGTGGAAACAGGTCTGAGAGGTCACTATAAATAGATAAAATCTAGTTAAATGAAAATGTATGGATTATGTAAACTGACTGATACATATATTTTAACAATGTTTACAGATAGGTGATAATGAGATTAAGTAATAATATTAAGAATTCAGTGAAGACACAAAACCAGCTCATTCCCATATGAGGTAAAAACAAAAAAATACTGTCTTCACGAACTATTTTTAAACTATAAGAGAGAAAGAAACAAAATTCATTCCCCAAATCTGATGAAAATAAGAAAAATTTGCTGGAAGAAATTAGATGATTTTAAATTATATGTAAGCGACTTCATGTGGGACCATGATTTGCTGAAAAAAATTAAAAATAAAAATTTAAAAAAAAAAGACTATTAAAAAAAAGTTTCAACACAAATAAGGTATAATGAACTTCCTCATGTCTTTGGGTCCCCGCCATGGAGAACCGTGGAGAAGGCCTTTGACTACCGAGTTGCTGGTTATGCTAGAAGACTTCTCTATGTTCCAGCTATGAAGGCCTCCAATTCAAACAAGCTAGCCAACACAGCTAAGTGAGTCCTGGTAACCAAGAGTCTCTAGCCACTGGGGCACCACCAGAGCTTCTCCCTCTCACCCCTCTCAGCTGTGGGCCAGTCGAGCCTATATGCCCTCGAGTCTCAGTTCTTCCATGGCTCCCAGCAGAGTCTGGGAGCCCAAGGACAGAGACCACTGGTCTCCTGGTCAGCTGCTTTGGTCCAGAGACCCCTATTCAGGAGCTCTGCCCTCCCGGTACTTCAGGCTGAGACTTCTCCATGCCCAGCTAGAACCCGGTGACTTCTCAGCCCAGCATCTACCCAGTGCCACATGGAGTGAACTCAGTCAAATTCCCCGCTTCTGTCCCACTGAGCCATATCAGAGACTTGGGAACCACAACACAGCCCAACAGGACCCATGCTCACACACAAGCTACAGTTCTGCAACTTCAGTCTATGACATTGAAAAGGACAAATAGGCCATGAAACTTCTATTTATCTCAAGATGTAACATTAGTGAATATGTAAAAATAGGGGTTGATGTCAAAAGTATCCCCTCTCCAGGAAAAAGACACAGAAATGGGTATGGCCCTCATGCCTCACTGGACAACGACAGGAGGACCTGAGCCATTACAAGGTCCCCTTCAATTATTGGAGGTCAGGCCTCTATCCCCGCCTTCACAAGATTAGAATTACCAAGGCCCTTCTGTACTTAGAGAATGGAGGAGATGTCAGGGGCAGCCCTGCATATACACTAGAGGCCTAAAATCAGCCATAGGCCTAAAGTCAGCAATAGACCTGACATACAAACATGCTAACACAAAGTCTTGGGTCTCTGTGGAAAAACACTGAAACAGCAGGCTATAAGCTAATGTAAACAGGCAGCTTCTGTGGAAATTTACCAGCCTGAGTAGTCATAGATCTTATAAATAGGCAGCCTCGGTGGACAGTACCAACTTAGATAAGGACAAGTGAATCAAAGGCAGAGTCATAATGATCTGTCCCCTGAACCTTCACCCAGCTGATACCCTGTTCTGAATGGTATCTGTAGTCCCCCTGAACACCTATGCTCCGGTGTCATTCCCTTCTCCACATCCTGTCTTTTTGTGTTTATAACCCCTGTGTGAATAAGTAAATTACGATGTGATTTAAATAATTAAATAAATTAAAAGTAATAAATAAACAAATATTTTACACCATATCAGTATGAAAATAAACAATAGTAGATGAGCAAACACAAAAATCTAAGACTATTTCATGTTTCGAAAAGCTTCATTAATTAGTAACTATGAAATGGTCTGTGTTTGATGAAGTCACCTCTGCAATCCTGTAATGAGTCTCATAATTTAAGGGTTTCAGAAGGAAAATAAGAGACATTTAGACTGAAAACCAATATTGTATTTCAAGATGCCATGGAATTGTAAGAAAATTCTGAGTATCACACAAAACTGTTATTGTTAGAGTAACTGAGCTCAGAAAACTTCTGGAGTACAGGAGCTTTCAGTTACTCTTCTTTAGATTTTGGAAAAAAAAAACCTGAAAGAAAAATGGAAGAAACAATTTATTGACATTATTTTTGAAATACTCAAATAAATTAAGGTGATAAAATTCACAGCAGACTTCAAAGGAAAGACATCAGATATTCATCACTGTATTTTTTTAGAAATGTCAAACAGAACATTAGATTTATATGAACAACCTCAGAATGCACTGAAAAGATTCTATCTGTATTTGAAATATGTTTACAAAGCTGCAGGAACCAATACTATGTGCACCTGATGTCAGAGTTAGGCTTGCTCATCGATAAGTAGAATTAAGACAACACTACCAGTTTGTCATGACCATGCTCAGATTCTCATCAAGGAGGTCTAAGTACTCAATAGAGAACCCAGACTTTTCAGTAGACACTGCTGAAATAACTAGTTATCCATATGTGAAGGGCTGACACTGATGTACTTTTCTGCACATAAGATACTCAGATTAACTGCACATGGATGAAATAAGATGTAAGACGTAAAAACTCAAAGATGTTTTAAGAACAAAATTTGTAGTGTTTATAAAGCTCATTTTATGTCCTCCTTACTTAGCTATGCTACCATCATTTCAGAAAATGTGAAAGACTTTATAGCATCTACAATATTAAGAAATTAAAATGTACAGCAATATATATATACACACACACACACACACACACACACACACACACACATATATATATATGTATGTGTGTGTGTGTGTGTGTATATATGAAATGGAACTTGCATTTAAAGAACTAAATTGATTTAAAGGGTATCTTAACAATTACATATGCTTTGTATCAGCAATGCTAAGAAGATATTTAATTTTTGCTTGAGAAATAATATAAGTAAATTCAGTAAGATTAAAGCATATGGAGAGACCAAAAGACATGGGGAGAGGGGCTAGAAACTTTAATGATGATATGAAATGATACAGAGAATGAGGTAAAACATGGACTGTGAAAATCAATGAAGGAGGTATGTTGTTGTTTTTTTTTTTTTTTTCGTTGAATGAAGTTTATTAGTTAACAATGGGTTGGTTTTGAGGTATCTTTACAGATTGTTTTTGCATTAATTTGTCCAGTGCTTTTCAGCTGTAAAATTGCAAAAAAAAAAAAAAGTATGTTGTTTTTTAATTTATCACAAATCTATCCTGATGAATAAGATTTAAATCAGCAGGAAACCTTACCTCAAAGAAGGGCAAACAGCAAAGTAAAGGCTTTGAAGCTTTCCTGTGAGGATCATGACTACAGTTGGGGCTTACTCAGCTAATAGAATAGTGCTTTAGTTTGCCTTCTTTACCTCAGCAAGGATTTTAAGGTTTTTGTTTAGGTGATGGAGTGTCATCTCTATTTTTAAAGGAAGAGAATTGTGCTGTGGATGAATTTAGTATCACACCCAGCAGAGTCTCTTTAGTGTATGATAACTCTTCTGTTTGCAACTCTATTGTAAACATTTGACATATATTGATATAAATCCTTATGTGGCCTTAACGGAGCATGTGATTCAAATATTAGTAAATAAAAGAAAGAAAGGGATGTGAGACACAATTTATCTGTTTTTAATGTTTAAATATAAAATCAATGCTAAGAACCATAAAATGCAGAGTTATTGTCATTTGAGACATAATAATTCAGGTTTTCCCCTTTCAATGTTCAAGTATTGAACGCCAGTGTATGTATTCTAGTGTATGTAGTTTCTTGAAACACTTTCACTCTGCATCACCAGCAAAACTCTGAGTCACTAAGTCGTGATGTTTAATGCTTTCCGTCATCTGGGAATTCCAAATTCCCAACAACTGCAAAAAATGTGAATGGGACAAATGTTTAAAAAAATAGTGTTCCTTTTTTTTCATCATCTTATATTGATTATCTTCACTAGATACATTCTCATATTTCAAAAGTGTTGTCTAGATATGAATGGACATTTTTGCTCTACTAGGAAATAGGAAAACAATCTGCAATATTACATAAGGAAAATGTACTTTGAATCTAGTGCAACAGCTTTTCATACTGGCTCTAGTTCTTTACAATGAGTCTCTGACCTGTGAGTATATAACACAGAATGCTATTCTATAGGAAGGGTAATGCAAGCAATTAGAGTTGAGCACAACTTTTTTTTTTTAATCATCCATCTAATATGCAATCTTCCCAATATCTTTTAACCTCTATGTTTATCTGGGAAAAATATTTAAGTTATGTGCATCTATAAAAATTGTAAGAGATAGTATACCAAGAGTTTGAGATATTGGTTACCAGTTAGACATATATAATTTTTGAGTTGTTTCCATCATTCTTTCTGAAGGAGGACTTCTTTCTATACAACATTATGTGGCTTCTGAGCTTCAGTTAATGATTATTCAACCACATACTCCCTTTTTCATATGCTTCATGCCAACTGGAGAGGAGTGATATACATTGCTAGAGAATGTAAGTTGTGTCTTTTTTATGGCCCAATTAAGAACATAGAAATGCAGCAGGCTCTGTAGAAAAGTATAATGTTACATCAATTTAGGTATTTTATGAAGAAAATAACAAAGGAAAAGCTATTTAGTCAAGCTTGTGAGGCAGAGTCATCAAGCAATACAACAAGCCTTTTGGCAGAGACTCAAAGGCTAGGTAAGGAGAGAGAAAATCCTTCAGAAAAGAATGTAAGGATTTTAAGTGTACAGTGTTTGGAGTTTGTGAGATGGGAAAGCTAAAGAAGGGCAATAAATGACTGGCATCTAATAAAACTGATAAAACTTGCAAGTCTTCTTTGATTTTTTCAAACCATTACAGAGTGGGTTGTGACCATATTCACTTCCTTACATTCCCTTTCCATCTCCCACTATGGCTGATTCCCTGTTTCTTCTCTAACCCTCCTCCTTTCCTTCTAATCTTTTTCCTGTTCCTTATAACAGACACATCTGTCGTATGTTCATGACTGGGATTTCCATGCTATATCCAAACGACATCATTTTGTATCAAACATCATTTTATGGCCTTTCCATCCCCCTTTCCTATAATGGAAGATTCTGTGGGCATCGGAGGAAGTGAGGAAGATAGCTCATCTGAGGGCTGAGCACTCAGCAGTTACTTTTCTTTTAGAACCTTAAGCATTTGTGAATTTCTGTATTATCTGTGACCCTTTGCTAAAAGGAAAAAAATATGAAAAGCCATCAGATTGCTCTAGTATGGTCATAGTCTTGTTATTACAGAGTACTGCTTCCTTCCTTTATTGGTTGTTAGAGCTAACTGTCTGATTTATTTAAAATTTGGACATACATGTAGAAGACTGTTCCTCATCTGTTTGTGAGTATGTAAGTGTGTGTATGTGTGTGTGGTGTGTGTGTGTGTGTGTGTGTGCCTGCATGTGCATGTGTCTGTGTCTGGGCAAGTGCACAATATGTGTTCCTGTGTATGTACCATGTGTAAATCAGAGGACACCATAATGAGTTAGTCCTTAATTTTCCTGTTTAATATAGCTGTGTGATCATTGTCAATGTTAGACTACCTGGTGATGACCTTGCAGGGATTTTTTTTCCCTCAAGTGTGCTTTTAATCAAGCAACAGAGTAGAAGGTACACTTCAATGAAGAATTCAAAGAAGGAAAACAAATCAAAACACCACATGAAACAAATTCATTTCCTGTGCTGTGCAATTGTGCTTTTAAGATACAAAATAAAAATGCATAATGACATGAAGTCAATGGATCAAATATTTTAGGCTGTAAAATGCATCAAAATTATAACTGATACTTACCTGTTTTTTTAATGTGGAAATTACTAATATTTTCTTTGGGAAAACGTTTAGAGATTGGCAGTTCTTGTGAAATAAAAGTATTTCTTGGAATTCCAAACTAAAATAACTATATTTATTATAATATGATCTCAAAACTAAATATGACTGATAGATTATTAAAAAGAGCCATGTTTTCGTGGTCACTTCAAACCCTCTGGCTTCTACAATCCTTCCTCCTCATCTTCTATAGGGATCCCCAAGCTCTGCCTAATCTTTGGCTGTGAATCTTTTCATTTCTCCTATCAGTTGCTGGCTGAAGCCTCTCTTGTGATGATTGGGCTAGGCATCAATCCATGAGTATATAAGAATATCATTAGAAATCATCTTACTGACTTTTCCCCCCAATTGTGTTTGGTTTTACGTAGTGCTCTAGAAGATCCAGCCTCTAACATCTGCCTTTGAGGTAGTTTGCTGTCTTCTGAAGAGAAATGCAAGATGAGTGGACATGGGGGAAAGGGCAGGTGGGGAGTAGCCTTTGCTGAGTGGACATGTTGGGATGTAATGTATGAGAGAAAAATTTAAAAAATAAATAAAAAGGAGACTGGAGAGCAGGTTTAACACTTATGAATTTATGGTGCTTTTGTAGCAGAATCATATTTGATTTCCAGCACTCACAGCAAGGGATTCAGAAGTGTAATAACAGCCCCAGGTAATTCAGACCCCACAAACCTATGTGAGCACCTACATTCATAAATGTATGGATGCATTTTTACATATAGATACATGTGTACTTTTTTTTTAAAGTCTTTTAAAAATAAATATAGTAAATATTCTTCTCTAGGTTTTATCCTATCAGAGAGTTCTCCAACCCCATTATGATACTGATGCTTTTTAACAGTGAAGGCATGAGTTTCCAGCAGTATTCTTGCTTTCAGAATGTGTCTTGGATGGTTCCATGTGTTACTAGGGACAAAAAAATTCCCTGGCAGTACAATTAGTGTTCTCTAATGGATTTGGCTGACACAGTTATAATCTCAGAGGGAGTCATCAGCTGTTGCTGGAAGTGTTGTTGATGTTGCCAGACACCTTCTCATTCCTCTTTGCTGTCTAGGAAGAATTTGTGTTAAAAATTTATATTGAATCTGAGCCTGGACACTATGCTTAAACAAATAAACTCATATATAATAATGTTAACATTTTAAGATAGTAATCTGGACTATTTTATTAATTTTTTGAGATTTTATTTACTTTTCTTTCATGTATATGGATGCTCTTCTGCATACATATCTAGGTAGTGCAAGCCTGATGGCAATGGAGACCAGAAGAGGATATTTTATACTCTGGGAGTGAATCACACACTAGTTAGCCACAATGTGTGCATTAGGCACTGAATATGGGTCCTCTGGAAGAGCAGCCAGTGCTCTCAACAACTGAGTCATCTCTCCATCTTTTATTCTGAAATATTTTCAGTGTTTTTCACATTTCACACACAGGCAAACATACACACACAAGCAAGGATATGCTAAGAGGAAAAACTATGTTTTGACCATTACAATTTTTTTAATTTCCCCAGTCTCAATCAATTTTTAATACTCTCTTATTAATCAATGTATCTTATGTCTGTTGTCTTGTGTTTGCATTTATGATCATGCACAGATATGTACACGAATAAGGAAAAAGATAGAAATGAGTCAATTTCCATTTGGAAAGAGGATTGAGAAGAAGATTGGTTGTGCCCATCTAATATCTTTTATCTTATTTTCTTGAGACAGAGTCTCTCACTGAATCTCAAACTTGATGTTTTACATTTATGCTGGCAATCTAGCTAGCCACAACAATTATCCTATCTCTATAACCCTGACAACTTAGGACATGAGCATGCAAGGCCATATCTGGCACCTTATATAGATGCAATTCAGTTACTTATATTTACAAAGCAAGCATTTTTATCAATAGAACCATCTCTCTAACCCAGTAGAATTTCTGATGAATATTTGGCTGGCTACATATGTAATTTAATGAGGTAGTGAGAAGTGCTTTGATAATTTTTACTCATAGTAAAAATGCATTGAAATATATCAAGTTACTCAGTGGCAGATTATTTGTGTTCTATATACATTACTTGTTATTAAGTTATTACATAGCTGAAGAATTTCATTTGTCAACATAGTAGCTCAGTAACTCTTTCTACTGCCTCTTTAACTCTTGGCAACTGTTGCATAGATCTCAGTAGTCAAATAATTGCCATTGGTTGATAAAAATGGAATTCTCCTTCTATAAGTTAAAACCACCTTTTTATTTTTTGTAACTAGGCTCTAATTATGTACAATGACTAAATTAATATAGAAAATTATGATAAACTCACCAAATTAGTCATATTAGAAATATTTACAAACCTATTTTGCTTTCCTCATGTGTGTTCATATTCCACATATGAGCTACATATACAAATATGGTAAATATTGATTTTCTAAACACTCCTAGAAGTAAAGGGGACAAGAAAAGAGGAGAATGGGAAGAGGAGGTGAAAAATAATTAAGAAAGGAGATAAAGGGGATGGGAGAAATAGCAGTATTTCCCTATTTAAGACTTAGAGAACTTCAGGATGCTGTAATCCAAGAAAAGTAGTGGATTATGTACTCAGGCACACAGCCAGCCCCACCTCCTTTGTAGTTGATATGATTTTCTGTTGTAATTTTAAATTATAAAGAGTCTTCAGCTAATGAATTTAGTATTCTGTGTGCTGAGAATTAGTGCAGTGAGAGAAATACATTATGGACTGACTGGGATCCTGACTTCTCAGGAAGAATGAGAAGCCTGATAATGTGTATCTTACCATGCATATTTATGGCCTCCATTATGAAAAAATATATTTAGGGAGATAAGCAAAGAAATCTGATCATTGTATGAAAATCAAATGTCTTCACTGTTAATATCCTTTTCACATAAGCCCATCTATTTGCTTATAACAAAGCCATTTGAGTTTGTTAAATTAATTTTCTAGCCATTGATTATGTAACACAATCAATTCGCATTTCCTCATGTTAATTCTTACCCACAGAAAGCAAAAAAAGAAAAATAACTTTTCCAAATGAAGATATAATAGGCTAGTCATAATGAGGTTTACTAATAGTTCATGTTAGCATGAAAGACCGTATCAAATCAATATACTCATTAAATAAAATCATCTTTTATTTCTAGGTAGTCATAAACAGCACCAAGAGCTCCTAGATGGAAATTAAGGAAGAAGAATCCATGCAGAAGTATTAAACTTGATTTTATTGTGTTTAATAGATTTGTTTTGACTGTAATCTTTTTTTTTTTTTGTTAAAGAAAACATTTAATTGGGCTTATAGTTTCAGAGGGTTAGCATCCATGATGATGGAGCAAAGGCACAGTGGAAGGGACAGCCGAAAGGTCACCTCTTGCTCTGATATTTGGAGGTAGAGAAATGTTAGGAATGGCAGGACTCTTTTCAAACCTGAAAGCCCACCCCCAGTGACACAGCTCCTCAAGAAAGTCACACCTCTAAGCCTTCCCAAACAGTTCCATCATTGAGGATCAAGCATTCAAACGTGTAAGCCTATGGGGGTCATTCTCATCCAAGCTACCACAAAGCTTATTACGAAATGTATGGAAACAAGTAGAAGAAATGCTGCTTTTTGAAAAAAAAAAAATCAATTCCCCAACATGAGAGTTACCATCCTCCCAGAAATGGAAATGTCTGCAAATCAAGTTTAGAAAAAAAATGAGATGGGTTTTTGCAAAATGCCTTTGCAGGGAATCAAATGCTGGGCAAACTGATCAAGGCAGAGTTAATAATCATGCCTGAAATCCAAGGGAATTTTGGTTTCTTCCCTAAATAAGTTTCTCCAGACCTCATAGTAGTCAGAAAATGTCTCAAATTGCTATTTTTCTTGCTATGTATAGCTGCCAATACTTCAACTATAGTTAAAACAGTCCAGGAGAAAAGCCAAGGAATGTGTCCTTTCAGATTTTCTGCCCAGCACAAAAAACAGTGTATAGCTTTGTGCTATAAGATTTCTTTCTTTCTTTTTTTTTGTTTTTTTGGTCTTTTTTGGATATTTTATTTACATTTCAGATGTTATCCCCTTACCCCATTTCTCCTCACCCCTGCCCAGGAACCCCCTATACCATCCCCCTTCCTCCTGCTTCTATGAGGATGTGCCCTTACCTACCCCCCATCTCCCACCTCCCCACCCTCGAATCCCCCCTGCCCCCCAATGGGAGCATCCAGTCTTCATGGGACCAAGGATCTCCTCTCCCACATATGTCCAACAAGGCCATCCTCCATTACATATACAGCTGGAGCCATGGGTCCCTCCCTATGTGCTCCCAGGCTGGTAGTTTAGACCCTGGGAGCTCTGGTTGGTTGGTATCATTGCTCTCCTCATGGGGCCGAAAACCCTTTCAGCTCCTTCAGTCTCCTCTCTAACTCCTCCATTGGGAACTCCTTAATCAGTTCAATGGTTAGCTTTGAGCATCTGTCTCTGAATATGTCTGACTCTTGCAGACCTCTAAGGACACTGTCTAAGGCTTCTGTCAGCATGCACTTCCTGACATCCACATCAGCGTCTACCTTCCACATGGGATGGAACCCAGGTGGAATGGTCTCCAGATGGGCCCTCTTTCAGTTTTTGTCCCACACTTTGTCTCCATATTTGCCCCTTGAGCATTTGTTACTCCTTCTAAGAAAGATCAAAGCACCCACACTTGGTCTTCCTTCTTCGTGAGCTTCATGCGGGCATTTCAAGCTTCTGGGCTAATATCCAATTATCAGTGAGTGTATACCAAATGTGTTTCTTTTGTGATTGGGTTACCTCACTTAGGATCATATATTCTAGTTCCATCCATTTACCTAAGAATTTCTCGAATTCATTGTTTTTAAAAGCTGAGTAATACTTCATTCGTGTAAATGTTACCACATTTTTTGTATTCATTCCTCTGTTGAAGGACATATGGGTTCTTTCCAGCTTCTGGCTATTATAAGTAAGGCTGATATAAACATAGTCGGGCATATGTCCTTTTTATATGTGAACATCTTCTGGGTTTTTGCCCCAGAGTGGTATTGCCCTTTAAATTGGGAATCTTCACTCTCATCTATACCTATTATCCTTAGGTTTGGTCTTCTCATTGTGTCCAGGATTTCCTGGATGTGTTGGGTTAGGAGCTTTTTGCATTTTCATTTTCTTAACAGTTGTGTCAATGTTTTCCATGGTATCTTCTGTGTATGAGATTCTCGCTTCTATCTCTTGTAGTCTGTTGGTAATGCTTGCATCTATGACTCCTCACCTCTTTCTAGATTTTCTATCTCCAGGGTAGTCTCCCTTTGAGATTTCTTTATTGTTTCCATTTCCATTTATAAATCCTGGGTGGTTTTTTTAAATTCCTTCACCTGTTTTGTTGTCTTTTCTTGCAATTCTTTAAGGTATTTTTGTGTTTCCTCTTAAAGGGCTTCTACTTGTTTACCTGTGTTCTCCTGTACTTATTTAAGGAGTTATTTATGTCCTTCTTAAAGTCCTCTATCATCATCATCATGAGAAGTGATTTTAATTCTGAATCCTGCTTTTTGGTGTGACACAGTATCCAGGGCTTCTTATGGTGGAAGAACTGGGTTCTGATGATCCAAAGTAACTTTGGTTTCTGTAGCCTATGTTCCTGTTCTTGCCTTTTGTCATCTGGTTAACTCTAGTGCTACTTGCACTCACTGTCTCTGACTGGAGCCTGTCTTTTCAGTTATCTTGCTTGTGTCTCTTCAGAGTTCAGATGTCTCTGTGATCCTGAGTTCCTTGGTGGGAGAACTCCTGGGACTCAGGTCACCTTTGAGATCCTGAAATTCTGCTCCTCTAGAATGGCTCAGGATATGGTGTCTTCACAGGAGCAGACCAGCTAGGTGTCTGCCCTAGCCAAAAGGACCAAGTGAGTGTTGACTGTAATCTTACAAAGTGTTCACTTTGCATCTTGTTATGCATTCATATCATGTACTTCTTACAACATGAGATGCTGAGATGTTGGATAAGTTTTTCAGAATATGGTACTTTTCAGAAAGTCATATATTCATTCAAGGTTTGGATACAATTTCTTTTTTTTTCTCAATAATTTATTATGGGGATTTCATATAATCCTCAAGGACAAGGTATTGTGGAAGAGGTCCATGGAACTTTTTTTTTTTATATTTATTTATTTTTATTGGAAATTTTTTTACATTTCAGATATTCTCTCCTTACCCCATTTCCCCTCTCCCTCCCAGGAACTCACTATCCCTTCCCCCATCCTCCTGCCTCCACGTTGGTGTACCCCCACCCACCCTCGCCTGTACCTCCCCTCCCACCCTCGAATATCCCCCCCCTACACGATGTCCAGCCTTCATGGGACCAAGGATCTCTTTGGATACAATTTCTAAATTTAAAATTATATATATAATTTTTTTCTAAGTGATTTTTCATAAATAGAACACATGGAGAATTGGGAGGGATTTAGGAATGAAAGTTAAATATTGACAGCACATGTTCACACATAATGAAGTCATGATCTTTGTTATGGAAGTACTGACAAGGAAGTATACCTGGCTGTTCACTAGTTCTGTGTGGTCTGTTAGTTGTGTAGGATCCATAAATGAGTTACTGATGACATTTGTTACTTGTGTTTGCCAGTAAGAAGGATGGCCTTGCTTAAGACCTTACGAACACACACTGTCCTATTAGTCACTCTCCTCTTGGGTCTTTCAGAAAGTCCCATACAATGTCTTATTTTTATCATGGGTGATGTTAGTAACACAGAGTCTGCTGTTTTTTGTAGTTCTTATAGTAAATGTAAATTTTATTATTCCCTGAATCTTCTAAAAAAGTATATCTGTGGACATTATTTAAAACTATTAGCAGTATATTTCATTGATAAAATGTGTTCTGATTTATATCTCTATATATGGAACATACGGCTTATGTATCTAAAGTGTCTATGTGGCATTGCTATTGCTTCCATACATGGAAGTGTGTGAGGAAATGACTTGCCATTGCTATGTGATATGCAATGTGTGCAAACCATTTAATCTCTAAAAGATGTAGGACTGTCATGAGCTCAGAGTCATTAAGAAATTTTTTCCAAGTACTAGAATAAATGTTGTTTTTATCATGTCCCATAAATTTAGATTTTGCTAATTTCTTCCGATTAACTTAATGTTATTATGATACAGTATAGAAAGGATAATGAACATACACTTAAATAAGAACTTAATATATATTATCATCTAGTCCACATAATTGGAAACTGCTTATAACCCTTTTTTTATTACTCAGGGTTCAAATACCACATTTCTTAAATCAGATGTTCAATAAATACCAAAGTCTATATGAATGTTTCTTAAGAAATATACAACATCAGATGCATCATTAAAGAACACTATCACCAACAAGGAGGCATGAAATTAAATAGAAGCACATGGAAAATCAACTCCTTTGCCTCCATGACCTTAAAAGCAATATAACCTGCTCTTTCTTCTAAGATTACATAAGAGTCTTTTTTTTTTTTAAGTCAGTATATTAGTCAAATGGAAAGTTGCTTATTTCTGTTCAAAATGGAAGTTTTTCCAGAGACTTTAATTATCTCTGATCTACTAAAACATGTCTAAACCTCCAGGACAGTGAAACAATTGTGAGCTCAGCCACCTATAATCTACTCTGACCCTTTGTAGATTAATGGTCTGAAAACAGACTCCTGTATCTTTGGGCCTTCTGGAATCTATTCCTTGGTTTCTGTATACTCTCAATTTAGTCTTGATGACTCAGTGAGACCCTTCATATCAATGCAAATTTGACCATTTAATAGACCTTAAGATGTTGTGCATTTCTCATTTCTTTTAATTGTTTTTATTTTAATTTTAATTTTAATCAGTTAAATAGATGACTGAAATTCTGCTTGAGAAAGAAGTAGGGGAATCATTGTTGTATGGGATTGTCATAGTATTTTGAGGATACTTTTCTCACAATGATTCAGTCAGTTAATGGGTTTAGCTATGATTACTATCATAGAAATATAAATAGGTCTTGACATTACAGCCTTTAAGTCATTTCTTTTAAAATTTCTTTTACAGACACTGAGTGATAATATCCCCAATTACAGTTTACTTATCTTGATTCAAGAAACAAAGTGTTTACTAGTTTTCATTGGTCCCTGTGAATTAACTTGGACCCTTTTGCCACCACTGATACCTTGCTGTCTGTTATAGTTACAAGTTAAGATCTTTTATTTGGGCCCCATCGATTTCAGTTTATAAAACATTGTAACTGCATTCAAATAGTCAACTTCCCTATCACAGTTTATAATTGAATGATCCAGAGGGATTTCCCATCACTGAAACTCTCAACAAATAATTCTAATGATCACTTCTTAGGTGTATGTCTTGTGAATTTGCTAAATAGAATTTGGATCTCCTGTCAGATATAATTTTAGCTATGCATCATATGCTCATGGTTGTCTAATCATGTTTTAATTTGTTTAATTCTTTCTGCTCCATATACCCTGTCAGTTTCAACACTGCTTTACATAGCATGGTTTATAATTTTGTACAATTTTACAAATGCCAAATTAATAATTTGATTTTATCCCATTTGCTCATATATTAAACTCTAAATCAGAGTAGAATATTGTATGTTTATAGAATCTTATTAATCTAAGTGTATGTTACCTCCATGAATGTTTTTATGTTTTCTATCAATGATTTTGAAAAATATTGACTATATCCTTATCATAAAGACTTATAGTAATTAATGAAATTCTTGACAGTCTAGTCATGATCAAATTTTCTATCTCTCAAGTCCCATCCCAATATAAGTGAAGATTGCAAGAATTTAGCATATAATGACCAAGAAATGCATTACTGCCATTAGTGAAGCTTTGTATATTTTTACCTACTGAGCAAGTAGTGCAACTTTCTCTCATGGCCATTTTTGATACATGCTTTTTGTCAGTTTTTGGAATGTGGTTATTCTAGAAGGATCTTAACTCAGCAATCTCTCTGGGTGGAATGCAGACATGCCCTTAGCACAAACCTTTATTACCAAACAATATAGATAAGTAGTTGGTAAAAAGAGTAGTCTAGTTGGTGGAGGGCAGATCAAGGAATGCAGTTTAGTTGAGTACAGGCAATGCAGTGGAGTTCAAATGAGTTCAGTCCAGTACCATCAGTAAAGTTCAGTTCATGGAATTCAGTGGTAGGCTTTTCCAAGCAAAACAATCAGATGAGAAGCTGAGAGAAACCAGTTTGAACCAGTCAGCTTTGGCAGCAGTTTTAAGGAAGAACAGAAGATTCAACCAACTAGCAGAGTGTAGAAAAGAGCTAGAAAGGGTGAGCTTATTCTGCAGTAAGCCTCTGAGATGACAATTACATCTGGAGAATAAAAGTTACTTTTATAGGCTATTTAATTCATTTATATATTTAATTCAATATATCTATTTATATTTAAAGATATAGATAGATAGTTATATATAGATATAGATAGCTATAGATGTATAAACAATGCTGTTACAGAAGTTTTCTAGAAACATTATTTATTTATTCAATCAAGCTGTGCTATAAAAAAGTATATTAAACATGTGAACAGGGGCAGGAAAAAAGTACTGAGTATTTCAGAAGAGGGACTCTAGTCATTGTCCATGAATACTAAAGTAATCTTCAGTTAAAAGTTATGCATGTATGTCACTGACAGGCAGAGTATTGTGCTTTAAAGAGAGTTTTCCAGACATAAAGGGAACAGTGTTGCACTAGCTATATTCTTATGAGCTATCACCATATCCTATTCTGAACACAGTTTTTAGGAACAAAGAGAAACAAAACAGGCATTTTTCTTCATTAATTCATTTCACACTGAGTCACAGGTATTCCAGAAAAACAAAAATTAATCAACATATTTTACCCCTTTTTTAGCAGTGACATTCAACCACACCTTGTCCCAGTACAATTTCAATAGTTTCATTGAAATTGTTCACAAATGTATTTTAAGTGTAAGTAACCTACTAACATGCAGCTACATAGAAAATATACTAGTACAATTGAGTTCTTTAACCTAGTCTCTGCATGCTGCCTGTTTTGGTGTTCATACAAAAGTATATGTTACACATGACAGCCTTTGTTTTTTACCTAGAATATAGTTGAAGCTAATGTTGTCCAAGTTAATCACAATCATGGAGTTTAGTAAATATTGCTGATATTGCCTTGTGGCTTAGAAATAGCTACAACAATTAAGGTATGTTTTCATCTTAATATCTAAGATGGGTGTTTGTGTAGCAATTTTCTACAACATAAAATTTCATCTCAAGTGAAGCTTATTAAAACTGAGGATATACTCAAGACAGGTGGAAACATCCTACTCTATGGAGAAGCCCCTTAAAATTGAGAAAGTAAATAGCTCCACAGTTTTAGAAAGTCCTGAAAACTTACTAGATACACCAGACCTATCCTTCCCTAAGCTTATGATAAGCAGAAAGGAAGGAAAGAGAGTTTGTTATTTCGTTAACAGGGGACACTGTTGGATTTTGACCTCTGACTCACACAAGAGTGTATTCATTGTCTAGCATACTATTATAGTTCCATGTCTAATTATAGAAGACTAGAGTGGTTATGGTATTGGTAAAGATAAAGGTTAAGATGTTCAATAAATTTACTTTTAGAAATGTTTTTATTGCACATATATGTATTTCTCTGCATGCATGCGTGCGTGTGTGTGTGTGAAATACACATAGACTTATAGTTGTGCTAACTTTTGTCATACATTTTAGATCTATAGCAGAGTACCTTTGATAGTCCACTCCTCTAGTCTTATGTCCTGTTGGTTGACAGTACCCTAGATATCACAGAGTTTGTTTTGGAGAGTCAACAAAGCTGATAATGAGATCATCTTCTCTATCCCTTGAGATATTTGGTATCATTCTTTTTTAATCTTAAGTTATTATTTTATGTGTATGTGCATTGCAACTTGAATTAGGTATGGTATCATCTACTCTACCACTTCCACTACTTGATCTACAAGCTGCTTCTCTCAACTGAGCATGAGAATCACTGACTTTATGCATTCTTAAACAAGAAGTGAACTATAGGTGTGCACAAAGTTAATATTAACACAAAGTTAATATGATGCCTTTTTGAAGAAATAGTAACTCCAATTATAAATGAAATTTCCATGATTCAATTGTGTGAGCTGTGTTAAGACTGAAAAAAAAATCTAGTTTCAACTAATAACACAGACTAAATGATCACAGTACTCATTTCTGTCTGCCCAGCATCACTACATATTATCCCTAAGCACTTTGCAATACTATAAGGGTATAATAAGTATTAAGATGCCCTAGTGTAATGGGAAGGCAGATGGATGAGTGCTGCTTGCTAGTTCAACCTCTTTATTGTAAACACAGATATTTGTAAACATCATTGGGGTATGATCATCTTTTATAGGAATAATTTTTCAATGATGTATTTTTTAAAGAAGGTACTCCCATTCTTGCCTTTTCATCTTGAGAAAAGTGTCCTTGCTAAGTGAGGCATAATGCTCAGAAGCACTTAAACTTTATTCTTTGTTGCAACTTGACCAAATTCCATTAGAACCAATTGCTAGCAAGAAACAGCATGAATTGTGTAACCTCTGTGAGCTTCTTTTTCTTGAACTATAAATTGCAGCAACATGAATATTTATATTATTTTATGGAATTTAATATAAATTTTAATATAAATTTTAACCTTAAACAAAGATTGATTCATTTTAAATGTCAATATGTTATAATCTAATATCATTTGGAAAGAACATATCTGTGAAGTATTATTTAGAGGAGATTGGCCAGTGGATATATCAGTGGAAAACTGTCCTGAATTCTAATTGACATAAGAAAATCTGTCTCATTGTGGGCAGCACCCTACTGTAGGCAAGAGTGACTGAACACTTTAAGAGAAAAAGTCTTCTGATTATTGTGTGTTGATTTTATGTCATAATATTTGTCTGGAAATATTATTTCAAGGAATTTTGTTGTCAATTTTTTAAGTTATTTTATAAATAGGGTCATACCAGTTATGAAGTGAGAATCTTTGATATCTTCCTTTCATGATTACGTCACTTTTATTTCATTCTTTTGTTTTACGGCTTTGAGATTTCAAGTAGAGACAGAATAGCTCTATTTCACTTCTCATCTTAATAGGATTGTTTGGGGTTTTTTTCATTTACAATAATGTTGTTTATGGCTTTGGCAAATAGAGTGTTTATTATGTTATGTTTCCTCTCATTTTATACTCTCTGGGATTTTGGGATATTGGACTTTGTAGATATCTCTTTATGGATCTATTAGGAAGAACATGTGATTTCTGTCTGTAAATCTGTTTATTTGCATTTCCTATTTGACGTATATTAAATGATTTTGTGTTTCTGAGACAAAGCCAATTTGCTCATTGAGAATAAACTTTTGGTGTCTGCCAGTAAAAAAATACAACAACAAAAAACGAAAAACAAAAAACAAAACAAAACAAACAAACAAAGAAACAAACAAAAGAACCCAAGAAATCTCAAAGCTCAGTCTCAGTCATATACTTTCTCCAACATGACCACACCAATTCTAACAATGCCATATCTCCTACTCTTTCTGATCCAATTAAACAGTTCAAAATGATTAGGTGACTAAAGCATTCAAATATACATTTCTATGGGGACTACTCTTACTCAAAGCACAGCATTTCACTTCCTATCCCCAAAGGTTTGAAATCTTATCATAATGCCCAAGTTCCCATAGTCTTTCACACTCTGGTTTATGTAATCTTGACAAAACCTAGAATCATTTGAGATTAAGTAATTATAAATTGACAAAATTCCTTAATCAGACTAAGCTGTAGGCAAGTCTGTAGTGCAGTTTCCTAATTAGTGATTGACTGGGAGATTGCAGTCCATTGTGTGTGGTAAAAACTCTGGGTAGTCGGTCCTAAAAGAAAGCAAGCTATGCAAGACATAAGAGAGCAGGCAGTACTCAGTATTCCTTCATGGCTGCTAAATTAGTTCAAAGAAATGACATAATAGTTGGAAGGGCTCCATCACAGCTCAGTATTTTCACAGAGTTGAAGTTCATTATCATTCAATGCACCAATAAATACATCTGGTTATTTGACATATTGTCCTACTGACTACTGTGCAAGTTGTCTGAGAATCAATGATCCTGATATCAAAGTGTAGATGGTGTTGAAGGCTGTCAAATGAAAGACAATGAGTAGTTCTGTTTCTGTTCCAAAGGGAAAAACCAGAAAGGGTACATAGACAAGCACAAAAGATAGAATTTTAATTTTATGCATTGAATTATTATCTGTCAATACAGCCCAGCACATTAGCAGGATTCACTGAACAGTTATACCTCTGATCATCTTCTTTTACTTATTGAATACAGTTGTTTTTTAATAGCATAAATTCTGACGCTGCTTCACCTTCCCCTATATTCTTCCATATTCTCCCCACCTTCCCATCTATGTAAATCAGCATCTGTTCTTGCTCTCTTTCATTGGAAAATAAGCAGACATCTAAAAAATAAAACACAAGCAAACAAAACTGAATAAGGCAAAGCAAATAGACCAAGAATAGAAAAGAACCAGAGAAAAATCATAACAAATACATGCAGACATTGAGACACAGAGTGGCAAATACAAAAATTCCATAAAATCTCATGTCAATCAAACTATGTAAATACAAGACTCATAGTGTAAGAAAACAGAGGATAAAATAAAAATAAAAATCCCAAAGTATAAAAAGACAAAAATTCCCCAAAGATGACACTGAGTTTGTTTTGTGTTGCCTATTTACATTTGGACATGGGCAAGATGTCAACAGAGGATTGTGTATGCAGTGAAACTCTCTCAGAAAAAAAAACTAAATTTTCATTTACAAGAAACTGTCCATCAGAGATAATTTCTGCTTAGGGATTTGGGCTTGAGTCCACTTCGGTGAACAGAATTGCAACCCCATCAGAACCACATCTTTTTACTTGCTGGCTTAGTCTCTGTGAATTCACATGGGCATCATGCTATGTTTAGAAAGGCTTGTTTCTGTGGTGTTATCCATACTTTTTGTTGTATAAAATATAAACTGCAAAATTTAAAGTAGAAAGCATTAGACGATCCTCCCTCTGTGGACTAGAGAATGTTTTTTTTTTTTTTTATTTGAATGAAGAAAATTACAAATAAGAAAAGAAAATTGAGGTGAATCAGGCTACCTCACTTTGAGAAAAATTTACACATCATGGAATGACGGAAATAACTTCAAGATATGTATCTGATAATAATTAACAAAAATACACAAATAGTAGGGGACTGAAGATGTGGTTCAGTAGTAACGAGTACTCATTGCTTTTGTACAGGATTAGGGTTTGGTTCTTAGCACCAGCATGGTAGTGTACAGCTATCCTTAACTCATGTTGCAGGAGTATGGAACCCTCTTTTGTCCTTTGCAGTAACTAGGTATCACATACAGCTTACCTATTTCATATAAGTAAACATTCATACACATGAAAGAAATATACATTAATATATATAAATCTATTATATACATAAGTGTATATATAGGTAATTACCACAAAAACATAGTAGGAGTAAAAACTGAATTGAAATTGAAAATGGTTGTATTCAAAGCTGTTTCCCACTTTCTATTAGGTTCAGTGTGTCCAGTTTTATGTTGAGGTTTTTGATCAAATTAGACTTGAGTTTTTTGCAGAATGATAAATCTGGATGTATTTCTATTCTTCTACAGGCAGATATTCGGTGAGAGAAAAAAAATTAGTTTTCAATAAAAACAAGAGAAATAATTTAAAATGACCTATGATATGAAAATGATGCTCTTCAGAGATGATATATCAAGGTCCAAATTGTGTAATGAAAGATGCTCACTGTGAGTAAACATCAGGGAAATGATAACCTAATCAGGATACACCACCTCACACCTCATACAAGTTCATATATTGGCCAAGGAGTCTTACATTTTTCCCTAATAGAATATGCCACAGCTATCAGAGTGCTTAGGTAGCCTGTAAGAAGTCCTGGTGTGAATTCCAGTAGGGTATAGTGATGCAAAATGTCATCCTTCCACTTAGGATGTGGGGACAAGAGGATCAGAAACTAAAGATAATCCATTGTTCCATAACAAGGTAGGATATTAGCCTGAACTAAACAGATTTCTGAAAAGATGTATATAATCTTTAAAAACTCCTGTTCTTTAGTCAAGTGTTTATTACATCTGTTTTTTTATACACGACTAAAGTTATCTGAGGGTAGAATTTCTGTTATTACCTAAAGGCCATAAATATGTTCTTGGAAAACAACTGAAGTAAAAAAAAAAAAAATCAACATTTCAAGGTCATTAGAAACAAATAAATCATAAAAGTATCTTTGCTCTTTGAAATACAAAATACATGTTGTTGACCAAAATACATACTGTTTTCATGTAGAATTTTTTTTATTAGTTTAGAGCAATGCTAGTCTTCATTAAGCATTTCTGTATTAGGAGTGCTTATATAATATTTTTATACTATGTGGTGCAAATTATTTGCAGTGTAGGGTATGTAATAAACAATGTAAAAATATACATAGCAAAATAAAACAAAGAATTATGGCCTGTGAGTATGGTAAAGAGAGAATAAACCACACAGTCAATAAGAGCAGGTCAAGTATCTGCTATCAATTATGGGATTGTTGCAGCTCTTTCCTCATATACAAGCAACACATACATATTCTCTCTCTCACACTTGAAAAGTATATCTGCATGTTCTAAATAAGAACTATTAATACAGCAAATTATTCTATTCACAGAGGATACTGTGGCCATGTATATACAGGATCCGGTTTAATGCTTTTGGTACACTCACTTGCCAAATTCCAGGATCTGACATGTTAAAAGCTCTGAAAGCATCTAAAGCAAAGAACTCTCTTTATATGGATATATATTCTCAAATTACAGTTCATTATATAAAATGCCTGGAATATTGATGTGATAGTTAACATATTTTCAATAATAGAGTAAAGGAAATACTCCCAGGAAGTGAGAATTGGGATAGTGATGTTAAAAAGCTTTGCCCAACATAGAACACTGCGTAATCAGAGGTCTATAGCATCAATAACCTTGTGTGATTCAAGTAATGATGCACAAAGTTTATGATATTTTTATAAAAGTATACATTTTCTACTTATGAAAGAAGAATATTTTGTTTATGTCATCAGTGATACACTAATCTTATAAAAAGGTTGAAATGGCATGGTCAAAACTTGTAGCCTGTTCACCTCCACATTTCCCCTATCAAGGCAACCAACAGTGTATGAATTTTAGAAGTATTTTTCCCAATATGAAGTATTTTTTCTTGTTAACCAACTCTGTCTTCTAAGGAGTGCTGACATTTTAAGGCTGCTTAAATCACCTTCATTTACTGCATCAGTGCTGGTTCATCTAATTAGTCTGATAACACATGGAGTCTTGGCAGCCTGCATGTCTTAGAATCACTGAGGCCAAGGCCAACACGTAAGTACTGCTGGTCGTCAAAATGATGATAAGCATAGCTTTCCCAATTATGGCTGCCCTTTTCAATTTTTATCTATATCATACAAATGTTCTGAACAGATTTGCGTCCTATATCTAGAAGCTGTTGCCATTGCATATTAGAATTGCAAGCCAATTTTGCAAACAATTTTTCCAATTTGACTTGAACTTTAAAAATGCCTTAAGAATGTTATTTTGGAGAAAACATGTTATTTTTTATGCTGCTATATTTAATATTGCCTTTGATAGTTTTATTAGAAATACACATATTTCCTTTGAAAAATGGTTAAAATTGTTTATTGAAATTTAATTAATGTCTACAAAGTAACTATATACTTTGTACAAATTATATACTTTAACACATAGCCTATATATCAGGGCAGATGTTCCCTGATACATATTCCTAAGTATCAGAGATGATGGATTCTTCTACCTTTAACTGTAATACTAAAATAGAATTTGCTGTAGTTGTCAATGATTAAATTTTGTTCTGAAATAAGTAATAAAATTTGTCCTAAAATGATACAGTTTTCATTTGTTATTTACCAGATTTAGTTATTTAATTATACATGGACATAATTATTTATATTATGTTACACATTAAAACTAAAACTCAATGGCTGCATGTGTAAGAATGAAAAAGCTTGGGTCCATATCTTTTCTGCAGTTGATTATTAACGTATCATTTCTCTCCCTTGTTGACTGGCTTTTGGCCTTTTGTAATTCTTCCTTACAACACTATTAAAAGATGAGCAGAAGAGATGTTAAACCTAAATTAGTCTACATGTTAGTCAGTCAATGAGTCAGCAGGAACCTGCTGGGAGCCAATAGTGTACAAATTACTGCAATTTTCTCTGTGATAATCTCTTACTCAGAGAAAAAAAATTCCAATATTCCGGTCCACAATTTAGTACTCATAATTTTTTAGATTCTGATCATGTAGGTTCTCTCTGTTCCAGCATATATACGTTATTAATATTTATTATAAGAGATAATTTTATGTGCTAGAAAATGTCATCTATATAATTTCAAATACATTAATATAAGTCCTGCATAAAGATAGTGTCAGACTGGCCATGCTTTATAATAACCCTTTCTTGGTAATTTTCATTTCCTTGCGGCCTACTGTTTCAAAAGTCTGATAGCTGAAGGGGAGACACAAGTATAGCTTTTTAAAATAGCTTCACTCCTGCCAAGATAGTTACATTAAGACACCACTGAAGTCTTAATATAAGTTTTAATGGTATTTAAGAACTTTCTGACAATTACTGTAACCATAGTCTTAACGCATTAACAATTTTTTTTTGTGTGAGCTAAATAGGAAACTAAATGTCCCTTTTGTTCAAAACAAGCTGCTTTAAAATGTAAAAAATGTTTTAGTTTAGAACACTATTTCTACAAGTCACTCCCCAAAACATGACAGAAAATAGGAATGACAAAGAAGTAAAAAATAAAATGACAACAATAAAGATTATTATCAAAAAGTCTGCATGTGGATTTGTTGGTGGTTTATCCAGAGGAATAAATAATAAAATAACTCTTGATGTTTAATTTCACAAATTATTTGCATTGTTTATTCTGAAATTTGCATGCTCTGAGCACAGCATTAGATCAGTGCTAATCAACCAGACAACAGTACTAAGCACTTTGGAGAAGCACTACTGGGGTTCCTATTTTTTTTTTAATATATTAGGACTTTGTTTGTTTGATTTTTCATTTTGTAAACATTTAAAATAATCCACATGTTTCATCTCCTGTGAAAAATGATTGCTATTTGTTACTGGTGTGACTGCATTGTCTGTCACATGCAGCCATGTGTGTGGCTTGACAGGCACTTCAGCCTACAGTTTTATAACCCAGCACTCACTGCTTTCCCCTCATCATGGCCTTGCTGACTGTTGGCACTTTTCCTTCAATACAGGATCCTTGCATCTTATATTTATCTTCTTTGCTCTATTTAACAGAATCTATTCTTATAGCAAATATGTGTACATTAATTAAATATGTAGTTTTTATTGCTTCTTCATATTCCCATGTATCTTCAATTCATAAAATGGAGCAGTAGGTTAAATGCTTATGAACACTACTTTTTCAAAGTCTATTCAGTCATCTATTTATTTCTGGATACATCATTTTATGCACCTCTTTGTGTGTAGGAGCTTGTAGTGAGCCTGGAGGCCAAAAGTGGGGTTTAGCCTCTTACAGCTGGGGTGAAGGCATTTTGGAAACTTGAAACATGGGTGTTCCTGGTTCCTCATGATTTCACAGCAAGTATTCTTAACTATTAATCCATCCCTCCTGATTAAGTTCTTAAATGAGATCAAACTATTAAGGAATTTTGAGTTGTAGTAATATTGTCTTAAGTTAGAATTGGTGGAAATTTAATTTGTGATATTTAATCAGAATTTGAAACTAGTTTAACATTGAAGCCATATTCCTTGCTGAATTTTTGTTTTAAGAAAGCAAGTATCTGGAGCAAAGATCTATTTCAGTATACTCCATAGTTGGTGAATGCCTCGCCCATCAACAATGAGAAAGGAGGCTCTCGATATTTGATGCCCCAGAGTAGGGGATGCTGGAATGATGGGAAGGAGAGTGTGTATATTTGATTTCTTAAAATAATAGTGTTTTATAACTTTCAGAGAGCGATTTAACATCTTTCTTAAAAATTTTTGTGACATTTTTGTAAATGATTCTTTCATAATAATTGCTCTTTTAATTCTATTTTCTATTTGCTCATTGGTAGTATATAAAATATATATGACAAATGCTGATTGTATATTATATAACTTTTTCAAACTCAGAGCATATATTACAGTTTTTTTTTCACCAAGAAAAGTTAAGTACGTTTTTATTTGAAAGCAAGAAACAGCCATCCAATATATAAGTGTTTTGTAAGAAAGAAATTTCAGCGTGGTCTTTACTGACCGGGGATGAACTTAGGTTTACAAAAATACTATAACCACTCACGTTTATAAGAGTTTCAGAATCTTATTTTGTTTTCCTCCTTAACTATGCTAATATAAAACCTCAGGATCATTTAGTTAGGTTTGCCAAAACAGAGCCTTTGTGTCTTGACACTCCATTTAATTTTCTTTTCACGGAGCAGGAATTAACTCCATTCAAATTACTGGTTACGCCCAAAGCATTTGCTTCACTGTTGAGCTATGGGCATAGCAGGCCAGACCAATCATTTTTGTAACTTGCACCATTCAAAGCTAGGCAAGATTGATGATTCCTCTTCCCGTAGCATAGAAGTCCTTTCCAGCACTGTGAAAGCTGGCCTATAGGGATGAAGTCCCCAGTTCAGTACTAGCTCAATTTCTCTATGTCCTATCACTCAAGACACTATTGTTAAAGACACTCTATATTACGTCCTAGAACAAGCGATTTGATTTAACCTGGACATTATTGAAGCATGATGTTGTGTTTAGGGACTATATTCTCCAGCCTTCGGAATGAGGTACAATATAAATGTTTGAGGCCAGCCTGGAACATATAGTGACAATGCCTATCTAAAAAGAATTTTAAAAAATAAGCTAAATGTTGTATTCTAATAATACTAATGATAGTAATGTAATAAATTTAATTTACTAATGCTAAAGACTAACAAACTACAATAAAAATTCTTAAATTTATATAAGAAATGTGTACTTTTTTCTATGTGAATCAAATGCAAAATCTGTTGCAAAGTTTTAAAATGCTGTTAACTTTATTATTACTGAATATATGTATATATTTCTAAATATACTTTAAATGACTATTGAAACATACCATAGATAATTCAAAACTTTGAAATTCATTAATTTTTTGCTAAAATCAGTCAATACTATATACAAAGAAAAGATCTTCACCAACCCTACATCTGACATAGGACTAATATCTTAAATTTATAAAGAAATCAATAACTTAGACATGATTATATATATATATATATATATATATATATACACACACACATACAGACTAATACTAAATACAAATAAACAGCCTTCTCTAGAAAATCAGTTATCATTCTGCTGATTTATAAGGATATCTTAGGACCTTTTCAATGCAAATAAAAGTATACTAATGTAGTCACGTGCCAGGAAGAAAAACATGCCATCCTGGAGTAAAACCTATCAGGAAAAAAATAGGTTATAGGTTATATGTATCAGGACTTTCCTTGGCTATTCAAAATTCCTCTGTTGACAATTCTCTGTTTGATTCTGTATTCTGTTTTTTTTATTGTGATATTTGTGGTTTTGGTGACTAACTTCTGAGTTCTTTATATATTTTGGATATTAGCCCTGCCAGATGTAGGGTTGGTGAACATCTTTTCCCAATCTGTAGGCTTCTGTTTTGTCCTATTGGCAGTGTCCTTTGCCTTACAGAAGCTTTTGAGTTTCATTAGGTTCCATTTATCAACTGCTGATCTTAGAACCTGAGCATTGGTGTTCTGTTCAGGAAATTGTCTTTTGTACCAATGCTTTCAATAATATTTCCCACTTTCTCTTTATGAGATTTAGTGTATCTAGTTTTATGTTGAGATCCTTGATCCAGGGATTTGAGTTTTGTGCAGGGTGATAACTATGGATCTATTTTCATTCTTCTATAAGTAGATATCAGTTAGACCAGCACCATTTGTTGAAGATGTTTTCTGTTTCCCATTGTATGGTTTGGAGATCCTTATCATAAATCAAGTATCCCTAGCTGTTTGGCTTTATTTATGGGTCTTCAATTCCATTGCCTTGATCAATGTGTTTCTTTATGTATCAATACCATGAGGTTTTTATTACTATTGCTCTGTAGTACAGCTTGAGGTCAGGGAAGATTATTTCTCCAAGTTTGTTGTTTTTTGTTTCTTTTTACATACCAAGTTGAGAATTTCTCTTTCAATGTCTATATAAAATTATGTTTGAGTTTTCATGGGATTGCATTTAATATGTAGATTACTTTTGGTAAAATGGCCATTTTCACTGTATTAATTCTACTAGCCATGTAAATGGGACATTTTTGCATTTTCTGATACCCTTTTCAATTTCTTTCTAAAGTGACTTGAAGTGCTTGTCATATAGATCTTTCACTTCCTTAGTTAGTAACATCAAGATATTTTATATCATTTTTGGCTATTGTAAAGGGTATTGTTTCCCTAATTGTTTTCTCAACCCATTTATTATCTGAATAAAGGAGAACTACTGATTTCTTTGATTTAATTTTGCATCCATCCACTTTGCTAAAGATGTTTATCAGCTGTAAGTGTTCTCTGGTAGAAGTTTTTCAGTTCCTTATGTATACTATCATATCATCTGCAAATAGAAATACTTTCACATCTTCCTTTCCAATTTGTATTCCATTGAGCTCCTTTAGTTTTCTTATTGCTCTGGTTAGAACTTCAAGTACTATATTGAATAGATAAGGAGAAAGTGGGCAGTCTTATCTTGTCCCTGATTTTAGTGGAATTACTTTATATTACTCTTCATTTAGATTGATGTTGGCTATTTGTCTTGCTGTATATTGTTTTATTATGATTAGGTATGTTCCTCTAAACCTGATCTATCTATAAAATTTAAAATGAATGATTTTTGGATTTCAGCATCTAATATAATGATCATGTGAATTTTTTCGTTCAGCTTGTTTATATGGTAGAATATGTTAATTGATTTTCCTATATTGAACCATCCTTCCACCTCTGGGATAAAGCTTACTTGATCATGGTAGATGATGTTTTTGATATGTTCCCAGATTCAGTTTGTGAATACTTTTTGAGTATTTTGCAACAACATTCATAAAAATTTGTCTGAAATTCTTTTTCTTTGTTGAGTACTTGTATGGTTTAGACATCAGGGTGACTGTGGCTTCATAGTATGAGTTTGTCAGTGTTCCTTCTGATTTTATTTTGTGGTATAGTTTGAAGAGTATTCGTTGATTTGAAATTCTGGTAGAATTCTGAATTAAAACCATCTGGCCTTGGGCTTTTTTTGTTGTTGTTGAGACACTTTCAATGAGTGTTTCTATTTCTTTAAAGGTTATAGGGATGTGTAATCTTGATTTAACGTTGGTAATTGTTATCTGTTTAGAAAATTGTCCATTTCATTAAAATTTTCCAGTTTTGGGAGTAAAGTATTTTGAAGACCTATTGTTTCTTTGAATTTCCTTAGTGTCTCTTGTTATATTTCCCTTTCATTTCTTATTTTGTTTATTTGGATACTGTCACTCTGTGTTTTGTTAGTTTGGCTAATAAAATTGGTTATCTTGTTGATTTTCTTAAAGAATCAGCTCGTTGTATTGTTGATTCTCTGTGTTGTTTTCTTTGTTTCTAACTTATTATTTTCAGCACTGATTTTCATTATTTCCTGTCTTCTACTCTGCTTTTGTGTTCTTGATTCCTTTACTCTAGAGTTTTCAAGTGTACTTTTAAGTTGTTGGTATAAGAACTTTCTAATTTCTTATATGTTTGATTCCATGACTGACAGTTTGATTCTCACACATGATTTAGTGTTTTGCACAATGCTGTGCCAGATACTGTGACATTTTCCTCAGAAGAATATACTATGCTGTGTGATAGGATAAGTAGAGCTACATTTCACAATGTCTGAGTGATGACGTGATGACGGTGACACTCTTTGATATCTCTTAGTTCTATGATGGTCCTTTTTGACTCAGACAGCACCAAAGGTATTTTAGACATATTGGCATAGATAATTATATCTCAAATATTGTCAGAAATTCAACACTAACCCTGAATATAAAGTTTGGAATCTTGTAATTTCAGCTCCAGAAATTATCCTAACCCTTATCTAGAGCAGTGACATCGTCATAAGCATCCTAAAAACATCTGGTCATAAAAAATAAGGCAAAAGTTTTAGAGATAGATATTAGTAGACAGAAACTTGAAGATTGGGACTCACATTTGTGACATCTGTTTAATACTCAGTGGCATGCCTTACTGTTTACAGTTGTGATAATAGAAGCATTGTGGTTTGTGAACATTTACTTAGTTCAAAATATACACAAATTGCAATATTAAGGAAAGAAAGGCTATATAATTGGGCTGAAGTTATTGAATAGATATAAAACTAACATAACCATTTATAAGATTATATCTGCAAGATTTTAATGTTCTGAGACCTGTAGGAAAATAGAGTACTTGGTTACTTAATATTATGTGTATCTATAGATTTTTTGAAATAATCAGTCAGTTTATTATTTTTGGAAAAAGTATGATTTGTAATGTACCTTTCAATGTGAAACTGCATTACTATTCTACATAAAATTTTACAAGAGCAAGAGCAAAAACATTAGGTAAGCTTACAGTACAAAATCAAACACTGTCTTGCTAGTATTCTGTTTTATTGATGTTCTTCTCAGGTATTCATGCATGAAACACTTTTGTAGTGTTGAATAATAGTCTTTATAAGTGGCATTATAAGTAGAGAAATGCATATTTTAAAGAAGAACTTACAACTCTAGATGTGTTTTACTTCTGCTTTTCATTTTCTCCTTAGATAAGATTTGAGATTTAACACAATCCATCAGCACTGATATTAAAACAGATTTACTTCTCCTTCTGTTTACTTTTTCTGTAAAAAAAGATTCACTCATAATAGAGCAGTTACTTGGTGAAAGCCAATACAGCATTCCATCATGTATTTTGATTTTGATATTCTCTTTGGTTTTAGATTCAAAGTTTACTTGAAAGAAAATAATTCATTACAGAATGTTTATACTTTTAAAAAGGCATAAAATGCTAATATATAAACCTCTTTACAATCTTGAGTCTGGAGAGGAATATATACATAATATTTATAATATTTTAATTGGCTTATTTAATCAATAAATTCCAGCCTATGTAGCTTCAACATGAGTTTATATTTTAAAAGCTGAAAAAAAAGTGATTTTAAAAGTAAAAGTATTGAAGCGCTACTTTATAATAATCCTAGTTCTAGACAAAGAACTACAGAGAATTAATCACTACTGTGTGGAGCATTAGACTTTTTCAGATATAACCTGACTTATTGGTTGTCGAATACAGAGTATTCAGTATACACCAGCAACAAAAACAAGCTCAGGAAGTTGTATTTATGGTTTGGGGCACACAATCAACATGTATATGCAACAATGTTAATAAATGAAAAACAGGGTATCAAGTTGAGAGAGCCATGGAATGGGTTCAGAGAAGAGAGGGGAAAAGTGAAAAAATAATTATAAAACTTGTAGGCATAATTTTAAATATGACTTTTGCCAAAATGCTCAGAAAAGGGAGATAGATCCTGTAGAGACCACCTCCAGGAGATGGGCACGGGTTTTTAACCCAGGAATGTTCCTGTCCAAAGGAAGAACAGGGACAAAAAAAAAAATGATACAGAGACTGAAGGAAGGACCATTCAGGGACTGCCCCACCTGGGGATCTATCCTGTCTGCTGACACCAGCTCTGACACTGTTGCTTTTGCCAAGAGGCACTTCCTGACAGGAATGTAGTGTGGCTGTTCCTTAGGAGGTTCTGGCGGCCATGGATCAATGCAGATGTGAATGTTTGAAACCAATCATCAGACTGAGCTCAGAGATCCCGGTAGGGAAACTTATGGAAGAACTAGAGGAGTGGAGGGGGGTTGCAACTCCATTGGAAGAACAACATAGGCTGGCCGAACCACCCAGTGCTCCCAGGAACTAGACAAGCAGCCTAGGAGTGTACAGGAGAGATCCATGGCTCCAGATATATATGTAGCAGAGAGCAGCTTTGTTTGACATCAGGGGAGTCGAGCCTTGGTCCTGTGGATGTTTGATGCCCCAGCACAGAGGGATGCTGCAGTGGTGGGGTGGGGCAAGCAAGGGAGGGTAGGTGGGGGAAGCACCTTCATAGAGGCAAAGGGGAAGGAGAAGAGGGTGAATATTGAATAGGGCTTTTGTGGAGCGGTAACCAGGAAGTGGGATATCATTTGAGACGTAAATGAATGGAAAGATTAATTTTTTTAAACGGGGAAAAAAGGATAAGAAATTGAGAAAAATGAGAGGGGAGAAAGAGAGAGAAGAGCATGGGTTGGGTAGGTAGGGAGTTGGGGTTGGATCTGGGAGAATAAGGATAAATGGAATCAAACTATATTGTCTAAATTCTCAAAAAATTGATAAAAATGCTACATGCAACTTTTAAAGAACTATTTTAATGTTAAATATAGATACTATACTTATTACTGTAATATCACACTTCAGAGAAACTAACTCACAAAATAAGTAGTATGAGATGCATCCTTGTGGGTGAATGCAATTGAAGTAAGTGTCAGACTATAAAGGAAAGCAAGGCAAATCCACAAAAGAGATATAGTCAATACCACTTCGATGGGATCACACTGAATCTGTCAGATGCTTGTCTTTATCTTCACATTAGTGTAATAACTACTAGGTTCAGGAAACTATAATAATGCACGTCATATCAATTTTTATGATAACATTTTTAAGAGCATGGAGACTAAAACTAAATACACAAAGTATTTTCAACTGAATAATAATGTGTTTACTTACAGCAGAATTTAGTAGGAAATAGTAATATATTGCTACATTAGACTGAAAAAACATAACTTAATTCTTAAGCTAAGTATTAAGAGAGAGAGGCAACTATCACACATTCAGTGTTGAAGGAAAGGCTTACAAGTCAACAACAGCACAGTGAAAGGTTGAATTTTACCAACAATAAGGGATGGTTATTCAAGATAAAAGTAAAATATAACCTGATACATACTAGTACACACAACACAAAAACTGAATTGTCATGCAGTATTTTGTATATATTTTAAAATATAGTTCTAAGTGTATCTGCATTGTATCATGTGGTTAAGCATCAAAGTGTTAGGTTTATAAGCATACAGATAGGCCTGTGGTTATAAAATACATTTGAACAATGCATTTTATTATGGCAAATGCAGGTTTTAGTGTACGCATTCACTACACTATTTGATCAGGAGACAAATGTTTAACCTGCTTATAATATAAAAATAGTAACTTAGAAGTATTTATTGAGTACCTGAAGGATACTAGACAGCTATTTAATCATAACACTTTTTCACAAGTTCTTACTGATGAAACTGTGAAACGTGCTGATTATGAATAAACTGTAATTTCCTTAAAATATTTTATTTACTTATGAAGAAACTGAAGTCTAAATAAGACAGAATATTTTATTAATAAAGTTGTTATTTAGAATATAATTAATATTTACAGTATAAACAAACATCCTGAAAGCCACAGACAGAAAGGTAGTGATGGAACCACAGATGCAGGGTCTACTCATTCTCAGCAGAATCACTGTTGGCTGGTTTTTTTCCCATTGCACTGTTGTGACTGGACTGTAATAATGAACAGGATACATAGGATGCAGCATTTGTGATACAAAGTTCCTTTGCTAGGAAAGAGCTTTAAATAATATATTAGTTGTGATCAGAAAGTAAAAGAGTTTGAGGTGTTGGGACTGTACATTAATTGTTATAGTGATTATCTTGCATGGACAGGGCTTTTGGTTGTTCTGTATCATTATACCCTAAGCATAGTGACATACATTTTAAATTCAGCACCTTATTAGGTGGAAACAGGAGGTTCAAAAGTTCAAAGTCATTCTAAGCAGTTAGTTCTTGGCACCCTTAGATACATGAGAAATTATCAATAAAAAAACACAGGGTTGGGGAGAGAAACAGAAACAGACAAAGACAGACAGAGACAGACACAGAGACAGAGACACAGAAACAGACAGAGACAGATTGGAGATAGAGATTAAAATTTTAGAAAGCTAAACTGAGATTTTTTTTTGTATGTGTGCTTTCAATTTTATTTTGCCATTTAATCAAACATCTCTCTTCTGAAGTTTAAGGGTAAAACTTAACCAGCATGATGGAATGATAATAATGGTCTGTAAAAAGGAATCATTAATCTTTTTTTTTTATTTCCGAGTTTATTTCATTTCAAAACAAATTTCAAAGACCGAGATTGTCCCATGCCTTAATATTATGGCATATTTACTCTCAGAAAATTACTGAGTAAGTTGTAATTTTTTTTGGAGGAGGCAATAAATTTGAGAGAGAACATGCAGAGTTCCATGAGAGGGATTGGACCTGGAAAAGGGAAATTGATATAAATTTCTGTAGTCCATTGTGTTTAATAAAGAACATTATCCCCATAAGAAATGTGAGCATAACAGTGACATTTTGCTTCTGAGAGTTTTATGTGTGTGTACAAATACCATTTAGCATTTAAAATGATAGTATGAAAACTTTCTTTGAAAACATAATTCTAAAAAAAAATATAAGCATACATAGCAAACAAAAATGTGGTATTAGAATGGCTTTGTGTGTGTGTGTGTTATATTTAGAATGAGACATACACAGCTTTGTTTACTCTATAAAATTATGCTCTGGCATTCCTTACCTTAGAAGAGAGCGAAGAGTTCCAGACTACCAAAACATGGATTGTGTATATTTTCTCAAAATTCTTTGACTTTTATCTCAATGACTAACAACTTAATTACCTTGTCCTACCTCAGTAAACACTTAGATAGACATCTTACATTTTCTGGAAATTCCCATCATATGTTTTTAAAGTATAACATGGTAAATATTTAGCTACTATTAAAATGTATAATTTTGGAAGAATCCTGTTCCAATGCCATGGTGTGAGAGTAACTTTTCTGAGGATGGTAGACAAAATGGCTAGAAATGATGAAGACAGAAAATGTTATATCTGAAATATTTCAAGACGTTCTTGTATTTAAGTCATTGGTCTCTACCTGGTGTTGCTGTTACAGATGGTTTTAGAAACAGACAGCAATTGACCAATGCAGATGTGGATGCTTGGAGCCAACCATCAGACTGAGCTCAGGGAACCTGGTCAGGGAGCTGGCAGAAGGACTGAAGGAGCAGAGGGGGATTGCAACCCCATTGGAAGAACAACTTAGGTTAGACTAATCACCTAGCTCTCCCAGAGTCTGGACCATCAACCAGGGAGTGTACTTGGAGGGATTCATAACTCCAGATACATATGTAGCAGAGGATGGCCTTACCTGACAGCAGTGGGAGGGGAGGTCCTTGGTCTCCAAGAGGTTTCACAGTCCAGTATAGGAGGATGCTGGAGCAGTGGGTTGGGAGAGTGTGGGTGGGTGGGGGAGCACACTCATACAGGCAAAGGGGAGAGAGGAGGGCAGATGTGTGATGGGGGACTAAGGACGAGTAACTGGAAGAGGGATATCATGATATGCGGGTTGGTGGAGGGGAAACTGGGAAGTGGGATATCATTTGAGATATAAACAAATGGAATATTTTAAAAAAGAAGAAGAAAAAGAAGTGGAGCCTTTCTGAAAAAAGTGCACCATTTGTGACCTGACGTTTTATTGCCTAGTCTCAGCATCAATAACTCTGTTTCTCTATCCATGCCTCCAAGGTCATTGTGTACCCCCTCAAATATTAAGCCAGAACAGGCCTTTGTTTTCACAAATTCATTTTTATCAGGAATTTCATCACAATGAGCATCTGGTAAATATATATATATATATATATATATATATATATATTATATATAATGAGATATTTGAAAATATTATAAAATTACACTCATGTAACAAATGAAAGTATTGGAATTTTTAAAAAGTCAAAAGGGTTTTTAAAAACAAAAATAATAAAAATAATTTAAACTATTCGCATATAAATGCATAAAATATTCTGTAATTAGGTGGGGAGAATGTTAGTACAATCTCTTGAGGGAAGTATTCTCAGGGTTCAAGAATCTCACTTAGATTTCCTCATTCTAGATAAGATAAAAAATTCCTCCACCCTTCCTGAAACCAATAATTCTAGTTTATACTCATTCCTGAGCTCTTTCAAGTTCAGAAGAGCAAACTACTGAATGCGTTCTATTTTTAAACTGTTGTGCTGGTTACAGAAGTCACATTTTTAATCAAAACAATAGTGGCACAAGTACAGAGAGAAATGTTAGAGAAAGCCACAGCACATGCAGATTAAGGAAGTACTGATTTTAACATTATAGCACAAAGAAAGTCAGCATCAAGTTAGAGATAACCCAAGAATACAAACAGAAAAATTTTTCATAATTTTGCAAACTAAATTTAGTACAATGAATCAGAAAAATCAATATGAAACTGTCCCTAATGATGTATTTGTTGTTTAATGTCCTGACATAAAAATTTTTCACCTGTAATAAGAAATTAAATTCAACAGGTGAGTTATTTTTTAATTAACAGTATTGAAATTATCTTTTAAATTGTTTTTGCTTAAGTTACTGGTCATGAAATCATATTATAGTATACATAACAGATTATGATTATAGGATAGTAACTGAATTTAAAAATCATAATTAAATTTGTTAGGTTGTATAGAGGCAAGAGTTACATGACATAGCCACAAGAATCCAATAGTTCTCACCAGAATATTGAGGTCTGGAAGACATCTTTATTGTAGCCAAGGTAAACAAATTTCAGAAGTCTTGCATTCACATTTAGAAAACATTATACATTAAACACTTAAATTTCCAATATTTTATAGTCTTTACATTTAATAAATGTAATGTGTAAAGGTTATTTGCAACTTTAAACTTCGACATAAAGCACTGAGAAAGGAAGACTAGGCAAAGATACTTAAGAGTTCTGATATTGCTAAATATCCTTGCCTTGAAATACTCTGTGCATAAGAAACTGTCAACAGATGTCATACTTTTTTGTTTGTATGGAATAAAATGAAGTCATTCTATGATAAGGAAAATTCTCTGGGCATTTATTATTTTTGTTAAAATGTGTAAAATATGACATGTAGCTGATATAAGGACTCAGCATAAATTATATCAAAATAACTATAAATTAGTAAATTTTGAATTGTGGAAGTCTTAGCTTTTTGATTTGAAGTACTCTCACTGTGGCCTCTGCTTAAGCACATTTTTTAGATACAGAAGCAAGAGTGATTTAATACCCTTTCAAAGGGAGCAAATGCACACTCTCAGTCCTATCTTGCCAATTAAATTTTTGTACTGATTAGAAAATGCTATTTTAATATAGTATTTCACCACACTATTTATTTTATGTGGAGATGCTATAAATAAATCATGGCAATCTTTACAAATTCTATTGATAGCATTCTAAATTGTAAGTAAACTTTTGTTTTAAAAAAGTAATGTCTATTAAAATATTAATTATGAAGGGGATTAAGACCTGAAATAACTCTAGCACTAATCGATGGAAAGATCTCATGATCCATTGAAGATGATGAACAAATACAAACACATAATGGTGATTTAGAGTAAAACTATGCAAGTGTATAAATGTGCCCCAGTCAAATGGTTTTGCACACAGATGTGAGCAGACACTCAAAAAATAAGAACAGGTATAGAGTTAGCAGATCATAGAGAGATAAAACAGACGGAAAGAGATCTGGAACATTCTGGTCTAAAAACAGCAATAATATAACTTAATGAAAACTAATGGCAAAAAAATGGAAGAAACAAAGGGTGCTCAGGTTGCAGGCAAGCATCTTTCTATAAATCTAGTGTTAGGAGTTTAAGAAGTGTATTGGATTAAAGAACAGATTCTCAGTCATGATTCTCACAGATAGCACTTCTTTTGTATTTTAGGGGGAAAAAAAGTAAAAGCATATATTGGGGATACAGACCGTTAATTTAGACCATTATTTTTAAAAATCTACATGTAGGTTCAAACCAATCCTCATTTAGACACACAAAATCACAGTGATAGTGGCTTTGATGTCTGAGCAAACATCTAAGACTCACTGAGTAGATTTGTGTAGTAAATGTGGCATTCTCCTGATTCTAATGTGTGAAATGAAGCTTCCCAAGAAGATAGATCCTGTGCAAGTTAATTTCCTCCTTCTCTCTTGAAACCCTGTCACAAGAATGACAGAAAACCATATTTGAAACTCCAGGTGTGAAGCAAGAGCAACTTTAGGCAGAGGCAGCCGGACATACTTCATCTCTTCCACGCACAGAAAGCAGAGGACACACACAGGTGCTGATGTTTGGCCCGATTGCACCATTTTGCCTGATTATTCCTAGGATTCCAGGCTAAGGGGTGATGCCACCTGCATTCACTGGACTTGTCTCCCAGGTTTTTTTGAGTCTAGTCAATTAGCAATTCAGTGTAATCATCTTAGATGCCATTATGGAAAAAATCTTAATATTTGTTTCCTAAAATTATCTTTATGTTCTCGACATCAATACATTTTAAAAAGCTGAAAGTATGACAAAGCCCCTCTGTATTACCTCATTTTATTTCCAAAAACACTTCAGTAAGAAACATCATTTCACTTTTCTTTACAACAAAGCAAGTTCTACAAAATAATCAACCAATAGGTAGTGGAGTTGAAGGAGAAATCTGATCTTTAACCTTGGGTATTTGAATACAAGGGTTTCCAGTTGGTGGTGCTGTCTAGGGAGGCTTAGAAGCCATGACCTTGCTGAAACAAGAATGCCACTGGGAACATGCTTCCATGCTTAAGGCCTCATCCTGATCCCATTTTGATCTTTCTGATTCATGCATGCAGTTAAATATATGAGCTCTTCGTTTGTTGTTTCAAACACTGTATCAGCTACTGGCTGCTATTCTTCCCTGCCCCGATAAACTCTCATTCCTCTGGAAACCTTCCTTCTTTAAGTCACCTTGGCTAATAGTGTTTTAACATAGTAATGGAAAAATAAACTTATACTGAAGACCTCTAGGTAAAGCTTCCAAGTACAGAATCAGAACTTCCTGGGGATGACTACTACCATGGTTTACATTTTGAAATAGTAGACTGGACTTTTCTTGGATGTGTTCATTATTTTCTTTATACTTTGCTGGAAAAAAAACTTTACAAAGTAATTTAAAAGTAAAGATTTCTTCCTTTTCTATTTACAAAAGGGTAAAGTAATTTATTAAATTTGACTGTTCATTACAAACTTCTATAGTGAGTTGATATGCAACAAACTGTATTTTTTTCCTGTATCTACTTATACCTCTACCACAGCCACAATGACATTTTCTTGAAAATATTGATTGTTGAAACAAAGAAAAAATAAATTCAGTGATCCCAAAAATCAGTATATTTGATATATTATTTCTAAAACCTGAACACATGGTGAATAAAGTGTGCAGTTAGTATGTATTGTGAGTTTCTTAACACAAACAGATGGATAGTCATCTGTCAAAAGAAGTATATGAAGTATTTCATCATAGTGATGAATTGGACTACATACAATCTAGGAATCTAGTGTTATTTCTATTCATCATATTTTATGAGTTCTATAAAAATATAAATGTTCTAAAAGAGAAGAAAATATTAAAGGTCATAGAAAGTTTTTGCCAATGAACTGCATTTATGCAGGATATATGATTTTGTTTTGTGTGGATACATCCATATGAATGGCAATAGCTAAATCCCCACTGAGTTAAAGGTACCTGGCTGGTTCTTATCACCTTACTCATCCTAACTTGTGTTTTAACATTTATTGTCAAGAAAGCAGTAAGACAGAGACTCAGGTGTGAGAACATATAGCAGGTTGGGAACTTGAGACTCAGTAGCCAAATACTCCACTAAGAAAAATATTCCTTTCAGAAATTTAAACAAATATTTAAAATTAGTGTTGACCTCTGTAGAGTCTAGGTAGAACAACAAGGGTTTTGTTTTCCAGAGGTATTTAAAAATATAAAGAACTGTGCTTCAAATGAAATTTTATTTCTCTTTATTTTGTCTCAGAATAGAAATTTTAATTAAAGGTGCTTTAATATTTTATACTATATATTCTTGTTTTATATACAATGAGGAAACCCAACGAAGATCATATCAAATTCCTTTGTGTGATGCTCCTTTATTTATTTATTTGTTTACAAGGAGTAAACAAGCTACATGACTGTCAAGACTACATGATTAATGATTAAACATCCAAATAATTACACCAGAGGCAGTTCTGTCTCTTTTTGCAGAAAGAGGTATACAAATCTAAAAATGTGATCCCCAAATATACTTTTTCCCGCAAAAAAGTTATTTTTGACTTAAGGATAATTGAGAAATAAGAAATGAATGAACCTTCCTCTGTCCTCCATCTTTCTATGTAAAGAAAGCATATGAAGTCAACTTCAATTGAGACTGGTCCAGACCCTCATCAACCCAGAGACAGTGGTTGAAAATCTCGAAGTCAATATCACTCCACTTATTTATTCACATATATTTATTTTCCATGGTTCTCACCTGGGAACAATAGAACAGCTCTCAGTTGTCCCTTCCCTGTTCTTTGCTGCCAGTGGTACAGATGTTGTGTAAGCTGCTTTTCATTGTGTATTCTCGTGTGCTATTCACCACATTTATTAACAAGATTGTTAGAGTTCATGTTTATTACTGTCGTACAAAAAGGCTGTGTGCAAGCTGTTGGCAAAGAAATGGTCATCAATGATGTTACCTAGATATCAAGCTCACATAATAACCTGTCTGATATGGTATATACAATATTGCAAATGTGGAAAAACTATTATATGGATTGACAATAGATTTGAGCTATGCTTCATAAGAACATATTATATTCATAGACTAGTGCCTCTCTGAACTTTCGGCAAATATGTGGGGCTTTTTTGCAGTTAGCATAAATTAATACAAATAGGAGAGATTAATACTCATCAAAGGATAGAGGAGACATGACTGTGGAGTTCCTTAGTCTTAAACAGGACATCTGTATCAGACCCATACGAAAGCTCAGAAGTCATTACTGAAGAGGGGATACATAGTACGTAACAGCCAGAATTTGGTGAGGATTCTGCAAACCAATGTCTTCTTGGGGTGACATAGCTACTACTATTGCATTTATGAACTCATTGTACTTTCCATCGCATGTGCGATGAATGCAGGAGGCCTCAACCCTCACTGAGGATCTATGCATAAAATAAAGACTTGGGATAAATGGATTTTGTTGGTAATAAGGATTTCAAAGGAAATGTGTGTATGAGAGAACTTAATTGGATGTTAAAATGCCATGACTTCAGTATATAAATATATAAAATTTAGTATTGCTGTTTTCATTTTATTTTATTTTTTATTTTATTTATTCTTTAATCTTTTTATACAGTCCAGACTTTATCTCCTTCCACATCCCACACCTCCTCCTCTGTCTCTAAGACGTTGTTGCCACGCTATCCCCACAGCACCAGACCTCCCCACTCCCTGGGGTCCCAAGTCTCTTGAGTGTTAAGTGAATCTTCTCTGATTGAGTCTAGACCCAGTAGTACTCTGCTGTATATATGTTGGGGGCCTTATATCAGCTGGTGTATGCTGCCTGGTTGGTGGTCCATTGTCTGAGAGATCCTGGGGGTCCAGGTTAGTTGAGACTGCTGGTATTCCTATAGGATCACTCTCCTCCTCATCTTCTTCCAGCTTTTCAATATATTCAACCACAGGGATCACCAGCATCTGTCAATTAGCTGGGTGTAAGGATCTACATCTGACTCTTTCAGCTTCTTGTTGGGTCTCTCAGAGGGCAGTCATGATAGGCTCCTGTCTGAAAGCACACCATCGCATCAGTAATAGTGTCAAGCCTTGAATGTTGCCTATGTTAAGATATTCTGAGCCTGTCTGAGACTAGCTTAATTTACTTAATAAACTTATATCTTACTGCATTCATGGTTATCCGTTTTACAAAATATCCATTTTACATAACATTTTATATTTTCCTTGTCTAGTTCGCTGATACTGTGTTTCTCGGTTGGTTTTATAACTTAACAATTGTACATATTTCTGCCTTTTGCACCTGGTATTATTTTATAATAGCTGGTTGTCAGGCACTGTATTTTTTGATTTCTTTTAACTTACTGTTGGAACATGATCAAAAGACTGACCCATGGTGAACCATGGGACCTGTAAGAGAGGCTCCAGGAAATAAGGTAGAGGGCCTTTTACCTCTTGTATACTTTGTTCCATGGATTTCTCCTGGATGTGATTTTCTGCCTCCTATTACAAACATTTGCATTCAATGTGTAAGACATGCTTATTCTTGTTGGATGTCAGAATATAGCTATATATTCTAATCTAATCCCTGTACCCTGAATGTAGACATGAACTTCTGCTTTGCTTTCATGCTTTCCTAGATATAATCTAGAGTACTTGGAAAGAAATTGTGTTTAAATTGGACTGTCCTGGGAAAGGGTTACTCTGTTACTATTTAGCATATGCTTACTGGCATTTATTTACATTTTCCCAATCATATTCTTCTGAAATCAAACAACTTACCTTGGATCTGAAATCAAGCAACTTTCTTAGATCATTACTTTCTTTGTTACATTTGTGTATAAAATTACACTGACATTGAAGAAAGCTTTTCTAGAGCATCAGATGGTACTTTGCCACATTCTTTCAGGTCCTTATATCCCAGGTCTTTCAGACAAGATCTGCACAGGTCGGCTGAAAAGTCAACACCTTTCATTATATTACAAAAAAACCAAAAGTCATTCTCATAGAAATTCAACTTTTCACAAGTCAACGAATAACTGATCATTTCCTTTCCATTTTAAGGTATTTAAATCAATAGTCCGTTTTCAGAAAATCAGCCATGAATCAGTATTTTCAAATGTCTGTACTGCATTAGTATTTCTGTTGGAAGGATATGACGGTAAAATTCATTCTTTGCAAACAAGAGGGACTGCAGTTGATCTCCGGCACACTTACAAATTTGCGCATGGCAGCATACCCCCAATAAACCCAATAGTGGTGAAAGGGTAGAGTAGGCATAATCTTTATCACCTAGACTAGCTAAGTCTTTATACTCGGAGCACAGCAAGATAGCTTGTCTTATAAAATAATGTGGAGAAATAGATCATGGAAGACAACCAATGTTGACCACTAACTTCAATATATACCCCACTTTCTTCTCTTTCTCTATCTTTTTCTCTCTTTCTCTCTCACGCTTTCTCTCTCTCAAGACCACACACACACACACACACACACACACACACAGAGACAGTGAGAGAGAGAGAGAGAGAGAGAGAGAGAGAGAGAGAATTATGTGTAAACACACAAATATATCCCCTACCACATACACAATAGATGTCTGTAGGAAAATGGTAATGTAATTTAACAAAAAACATTTTCTTTGTTTTTCTCTTCCATTTCTTATCCCTATGCATGACTATTGAACTAATGAAAAAAAAGTTGAAAATCTATTTGAATTTTTTGTTCCCATCAATTTTAGAAGTAAAACACAAGAAATACAATCAAATAGGATAAAATTTAACAGTCAATTCTGTTCAAGAAACAACCTTGCATCTATCTATAACTTTGTACTTGATAACTACTGTAAGAGTCAGGCGAAAGGAAAGAAGAAAGGAAGGTAGTTCAGCTGCAGAAAGGTTGTCCCTTCTGCTATATAACTGATTAGCATTTAATAGTCATTTTAATAGCAATGCTAGTTTGATGACATGGGTATATAGCAGAATACACATAAAACAATTTTAAATGTTTGTGGATATAATGTGGTAGAGTTTTATAAATAAATCATATAATAAATAGATCAAAAATAAATAATAAATAGATCAAGGAACAAAATATTACTCTTACTGCACAATCTGATTTTGACTGTGAAGATTCGATCACCAACACCACTATAAAGCAGATGATTAAGAAGCAACCGTTTTCCCTGCAGCAGTAACCCCTGAGTAGCAGTTCTCAGCATGCTTCCCTGTCTCAGCAATCTCTGTGACCCAGTGGGAAATCACTTAAAATGCCTGTTCTCACCTCTTTTTTCCAGGACATGGATGCAACTTTTCTGCTTCCATCACTATTTTAACATATTCAAAGTAATAACTTTATACTGGGTATGTTTATAAACTTTCTTTAAGAAAAAGTTGATCTGTTCCAATTTTCATATCCCATAAAGACCTAGATATTGTACATATATGGAGGAGTACACAGAGATTCTGAAAGGAGTCGAGGGATGGGAAATAATAATCAGAAAAAATAGTATGAGAAAACAATTTATTTTCAATAAAAAGAAAAAGGCAAAACAAACATATTCTAAAGTTTCATATATATATGTGTGTGTGTGTATGTGTGTGTGTGTATGTGTGTGTATAATGTATTTCTACCCTACTCAAAGAACTAGACAAGTGAGATAATATGGGAATGGGAGAGGTTGTCTTCTTCAGGGAAGAGCACATCCATCAATTAGTTGTTCAATGCCTAACATTCAGCTTTGAACATATAGACAGAAGTAATAATATGTAAAATGAGTAGGTTATATTTAGGTGCATGCATGTATACACACATACATACATGCATGTGATAATAGTGAAAAAAGACGATAAATTTGAAAGCATGTGCAGGCATATATGAGAGGGTTTGGAGGAAAGAAAGGAAAGAGAGAAATTATGAAAATAATACAATATAATAAATGTTTTATATTTAGTGAAAATATAAAGTAGATTAATTTATGAAGTAGATTTTATGCTACATCATTAAGAGAAGTTCTGAAGCTCTAACAAAATAAAGTTTCATGCTAAGAAGCATCCATTGAGCTACTTCAACATAACTTTGTAAGTAGTCGATAAACGTTCATGGAAAAGTAATAAACAAAATATTTCAAATTATATTAGAGAATCATATTTTAATTTTGGGCTTTATATTAAAAAAACAAGGCCATTGTCACCACAGATTACTATCAGAAAATCTCTAGTAATATTTTATTCAATCTTTGAGAATTTCATATAGTATTTATTGACTATGTCCTCTTCCCACTTAACTTCCAGATTATCCCAGAGTCACCATCTTTTAAAAAAATGCTTTCAATTGAAATAAGAATTAGATTATGTTCCCTCCTCTCTTTCCTCTCTCCAGCTCCTACCAACTACCTTCTATGGACCTATCATATGCCACCTCACCTTTCAAGTTGATAATATCTTTCACTTTGATTATTATCAATACACACACATACACACACATGCACACACAACTATAAAATATTACAATTATTTATGACTTTTTCAAACCTTCTTAGTGTGATTTATTCCTTTTCCTTACCTCTTGCTCTGTGTTGCTGTCTTTACCCTTTCCACAGGTAAGACACCCTCAACTCTTTTCCCTCTTCCCCCACTCTATAGAAACTCTGTAGCACTGTTCCCCTCTAGAGCTTCTGCCATGCTCACCTTTATGGTCATTTTTACTTTTGAAAATGCCTCAAAATCATTACAAACATTGTTTAGAAAATCTTACATTTTAATTTAAACTTCTCCCTTTTGATTTTTGTAAATAGATTCAGTTGAATAAAAATTTCAATCAATATCATTTCTACAGGGAGGTATCTAGAGAAAAAAAATACTTTGATATTCTCCTTCATTTATAATGACATTTGTGGAAGTTATACAATAGGCTTTTGTGCATACATTGAATCTCATTTTACCTGTTATATTTGTATGATGTGTTAAAATGTTGAACTTCCTAGATGAAACATCAATTCTGATTTTTTTAAATTTAATTGGAAAAATTGTTCAAGAGAACTATTTGTTCCTGAAATGATTCTTAGAAGTATAACTCTTTATTGGATTAATGATACTTCAAAAATCTATTTCATTAAAAATTTTTATTAAATTTTGCTATTATAAAGTTTTGTGGCTCAGTTTTGAAAATAAAGAGCTATCATTATTGAACCATGGTAACAATGAAGGCTTCCGATTAAATTAGTTATAATTTTGAATATCTTTTTCAGAGTGACATTCTATAGCAATGATAAGACTTTGAAAATAAGAATGAATACTTTGACACTTAGCAAATGAAAAATCAAACAAAAAAATCACCAACTTTATACATAACTTTGAACTTTTGGATAATTGGCTGAGCTAATATAAATCAATTAAATGCTAAATGCTTAATACTAGCTTTATGTTTCAAATAGTTTATAGTTTACACTTTGAAAATGTAAGTAGGCAATCTTAATTTTGTATGTTAATATTTTGACTCTTAACTTAGTCTCAGACTTACTATGGAACTGTTTTTTCTTGAACTAGGAAAGCAAACAACTCTTAAAGTTAGACCCCATGCTTAACAGTAGATGGAAAACACAAAACAAAAAAAAAGTTTTATTTCTAGGCTCTTTGTCTCATAATGGTGTATCACAAATTTTATTATTTTTAACATTGCAAGTCATTTGCAGGGGCTGTAGAGATAGCTTAGTGGTTAAGAGTAGTGGCTACTCATCCATATGTCATGAGTTCAATCTTCAGCAACCACATGCTGGCACTTTTGTAGTGTGTCTGAAGACAATTACTGGAATCAAGAAGTGCAGAGGGAGGGATGGACCTGGTAGGGAGAGGGGACATGTAAAGGAAAGGAGGAACATGATCAGGTATTTGGGGTGTTGGGGGTGGGGCAGGAGCAAAGCCCTGCGGGCCATGAGAAAGAATGGAAACAGGCAATCTTGGGAGGTAAGAGGTGGGAGGGAACCTACAGAATGTACCAGAGACCTGAGAGGTGAGAGACTCTCAGGACTCAAAAGTAAGTACTTTAGATAAAATGCCCAACAGTAGAGAGAGGAAACTTGTAGAGTCCATCTCCAGCATCAAATACAGGGCATCAAGTGGAAGGATGGGGTTGCCATCCCACAGTCAAAGACTCTGACCCAGAATTGTTTCTGTCTAAAAGAACTGCAGGGAGAAGAGTCTGAGGAAAAGGAGGTTCAGTAACTGGAATAAATTGGGATCCATCTCAAGGGGAGCCTCCAAGGCCTGACACTATTATGATGCTATGGTGTGCTTACAGACAGGAGCCTAGCATGACTGCTTTCTGAGAGGACCAACAAGTTGTAGATACTTACACCCAACCAAGGGGCTAACATCAGGGACTCCTGTAGTTGAATTAGGGGAAGGCTGGAAGAAGTTGAGGAGGAGATGATCTCCATAGGAAGACCAGCAGACTCAACTAACCTGGACCCAAAAGATCTGTCCAACATTGAGCCATCAACCGGGCAGCATACACCAGCAGATATGAGGCCCCTAACAAATATACAGGAGAGGACTGCCTGGTGTGGTTTCAGTGAGAGAAGATGTACTTAACACTTGAAAGACTTGAGGCTCCAGGGAATGGGGAAGTCTGATGGGGTAGGAGTGGGGAGGTAAGGACATCCTCTTGGAGACAGGGGAGGAAGAATGGGATGAGGAGCAGTAGAAGGACAGACGATGAGGGAGATAACAACTGGGATTAAAGAATAGGAATACTACTACTACTACTAAAAAACAAATAAAAACACCAAATAAATGTATTTTTAAAAGAAGAAAAAGAAACCAGGTCCATTGCTTACATAATTCTTATGGTATTTCTGAATGTGCAAATATGTGTGTCGCTATATCCTGTGTCTATATTGTGTTTATTGCTGTTTTCATTGTTTTGGCTTTTTTTTCTCTTCTAATTTGTTTGGTTTACATTACTTTATTTTATTTTATTATTATCTCCATAGATGTTTCTAAGGAGTGACAGAAATACAGTGGATCTGGAAGAAAATGGAGGTATGGAGGGACTGGGAGGATTAGAGGGAGTGAAAGCCATAATTAGTATACATTGTATGAAAAAAAATTATTTAAAAGAAAAAGACTGAGCCCACACCAGGGAACAAGTAAGAACAAGGAAAATGCATATGTGTTTTGCCTGTTTATTTTCATAAGCTGAAAACAGAGTTGAGAAAATGTATAAAAATCTCCTGTTTCATAGTTTTAAAAAGATTTGGAGGTTTTAAAAAATAAAAATTAATTTTTACAATTATATAAATATTTAATGAAAAATTTTATTATGTAAGTAGTATTGATCATGAATTCTTCTATTATTTTATTTTGAGTTTCAGGAAGTTTCACTAACGGGTAAATTATAAAGAAGGAATTTTCTTTATTGTAGTTACAAGATGACAGGCTCATACAATATTAAAAATGTCCTTGTGACATTTTCATTCAGGTATTATATCAGAGTAATTTAATTATATTTACTCCTCTATTATTTTATTTCAAGTCCACAGTCTTCCTACTCTTATCCACACTTTCCTTTTATATTTCACATCTTTCATTTTTCCATATTTCAGATATGAGAGAACGTCTGTGATAATTGCCTTTCTGGAGTTTATCTCACTTGACTTAAAAGGAAGATGAACATTTTTCCTATATTTATTGGCCCTTTGGTTTCTTTTGAAAAGTAACTTCTGTTCATTTGCAAATTTACACATATAACAAATCAACACACGATATAGTGAGCCCTCTCTCATAGTAACAACATGAGTCTGGCATGACAGAAAAGTCCTAATGATATAATCACCACTTACAAGGTGAGATGTCTCAAGAATGTTGCAGTGGGAATTATCTCAGGGGAGCATATTCAAATCTCAGCAAGCTCCTAAATGACTACCAGAAAATGTGTTGATCAAGTTGAACCAAATGAATGTAATGAAACATATCTAGAGGAACTAACTTGGTGATTTCTCATCAAGGACTACTCATATGAAGCCACTTTTAGGGTCTAGGTTTCTGGATTCAGGGAACTTAGTTAATTCAGAGTCTTGTATGCAGAATGGTCATTGGGATATTATTTGGCATAAAGTTTCAGTGCTTTAGAAACGTGCAGTTTTCAACGGAAATTTTCTCAAGTAAACTATTAATTTACTTGTTATTTACTCAGATAAGCATCCTCAAGATCTAATAGTGGAAATATTTGCTCTAGACAGGGACACATTTATCTGTTCATATTGGTTCTAAACAATTTTATGAGGCAGAGAACAAAGTAATGCTTATATTCTAGTATTTCTAAGGAAGAAAAATGTTTAAAGGATATACAAAGTTTTATTATTATATATAGTTATATATTATTATAAATAGTCATAGGTTTTATTCCTAAATATTAACTGTGTGTAACAGTGTTTAGTTTCTAAGAAGCACACATAAGTTTTGTATTCTAGTGCCCATTATTATATTAAATACGTAATTAATTATAATTACATGACTTTCCCCTCCTTTTTCTATAGCCCTTCCCATGCCTCTCTTTCTAAGTTTATTCATGTAATCCTCTAAATTGATAGTCTCTTCTTTTTTAGTTATAATTGTTACAAATATATGTGTACATGTGTGCACAAATATATCATCACAATGCATTAAGTCCATATTTTATGTCCTTTGAAAATATACATGATTATTAAAATAGTTATTAAATAAATAAAGTTATAATACATGCTTTTATAACAATGAAATATGTTTTTACAACATTTTATTTTAAAAGATACCATATATTTTTCTAAAGATGAAATATATATATATATATATATATATATATATAGTGTTTGTACATATTTATATATATATATATATAGTGTTTGTACATATTTATATATATATATATATATTCCATATGTAGACATAATCTATAATTTATTTCTTTTTATTTACATATATTCTACATATTTTACATACAAAGTTATTACATATTTGTTGCAATAGTCCATGTTCATTCTTTGCCACATTATTTATGATAAATTTTGTGTTTCAACAATCTGGAGTATTTACACTAGAGATCTTATATACTTCACACTAAACTAGTTGATGGATAATTCTTTATAGAAAACAACATTCAATGTACATCTCTTTGATACATTAAGTTAATTAATAAAATTTAACTTTGTAGTAGATGGGGTTGATTAAGTAAATATATATGTATATATATATATATATATATATATATATATATATATACACACACACACACATACATATATATGTACATATATGTATGTAAAGAGAAAGTAGTAATTATTAGGAAATAATGTATGACTTTTACTATATTTTTATTTTAAATGTTATCATGTAATATAATTAAAATACATGTTTCAATGATATTAATATCTTAGGCAGAACAAGAGTTTTTATGACTATAATGGCTGATTGACGGACTATAACTTCAATACTGTGAAGAGGTGGCAGTGCTGCAGTTTCATAGATACTATCTTAGGATATTTGTACCACTCCTCAACCCCTTCTAAAATTCTCTTCAATAGCCATGTTTTGCTTACTTCTATATGTGACTTGCCATTCGTGTGACAGGTGAAGCTTCTGGAATGTATAGGCATATGTGCATCTTCTACCAACCCAGAAACTGTTATTGTCATCAGAATGCATCTGAAGCTAATTGGAGGTGTTCCTGCTTGCTGAAATTTTTATCTACCTCATGTATCTACCAACGTACTTGAACACGTACTAATTTTAACTTCCCTTTTCATGTTACTTTAAATTTTTATGAAATCAATATCTCTAATTGGAACATGGTATTAGTACAACATTGGTCCACACTCTTTACTGTGCTAGTTTCTTTTCAGAGGTGAGAGCTGCTTTGTGTTATGACTAGAGTCAAAACTTTTGATAATCCTAAAATCATTTCTAGCCTAGGTTGCATCACATACCTATAATCCCAGAAATTGGATCAATCTTAAATATACTAATTGCTACATGATTAATAGCACAACTAAATAACGTTGATAATTTGTAAGACTAGAATAAGCATCAGCATGGAAAAAAAAACATATATCTGAAGATGTGGCTGAAGAAAAAACAATTTTTAAAATGTTAAAATAGTCTTGTCTCTAAAGAACTATGTTCATACAACATTGTAAAATGTTTTCTGTTATTCAAATAGTATATAAAAAGGAGAAACCTTTTATAATAAGATATTCATATGAGAAAATGTGTTATTTAAATTAAGTATTGTTTCTTATGTTTCTTGTTTTTATTATGTTTCTTATTTTTCTTATTAAATCTGTATTCTAGAAGGCCTAATGAAATTGCTAAGACTAAGCCCACAAAGATGTTAAATCAGCTCAGAAAATGTAGTGATTGTCTAAGAATGTCTCACATGCATATTTCATATTTGGAAGATAGCTTCATGAGGTAGTCACTTGTCCTTTTCATGATATGTCAGTAGGCTGAACATAAAAAGGGAAAAACATAAAGCAGGCCCAAACAACCCTTTGAAAGCACATCTGGGAAAGCTCCAAGAATGTAGTGGTTTTTAAATCTTGTTTACATATTTATAAGCTGAATGTTTCTCAGATGGTTCAAATTACAAAATTTCATGTTTTTGATATCCGGATATTTAGTCTTTGGGGTCTAAACACTTCATACCTTATAAGAAAAACAATTTAAGTACAAAACTGAACACCCTGAAGTAAAATCTGAATGGCACTATGGCACACTGCTTACTGTCCATCTTGGATTATATGTACAGCCACGCACATTAAAGTAGTGTTATCAAAAATACATACAGAAGAAGGGTACTAGAATGTTAGGCTAGTAAATAGTCTTGTAAACTAATGCCCAGCCTGTTATTTGTGAGGAGTACTGTGAGTCTTACCTGGGCTTGGAGAGTAATTATGAACCTATGTGGTTTTCAACTTCATAATATTTTAAAGATCTCTAAATGAAATGACTAAATGTCTAAATATTTGAATAACCCAATATTATTTGTTGCAATTTAACTCTCAATATAATGTCAGTATTGTCTGAATATACTCCCTAATAAGTGCTGGTAACATAATTGCAAAATTAATATACAGATAGTATTTGGAGGTAGATAGTTTTGTAAATAATTTGGTTTATATTAGTTCCTGATAATGAGGCCCAGAGGTTTTAAGTGCCATGTAAGAGAAGAAAGAGGGCTGATCTACTTGGTCTCCTGTTGTATTATGCCTTCTCCAGTATCAGAAGTCAAGACGAAATTCCTCACCTGATACCAACTCCTTATTATTGGTCTTCTCAGGAATACAGCTGTAAGAAACTAAGTGTATAAAAACAATTGTCCTGTGTCTGGTGTTCTGTTATAGAAATACAGATTGTATACAGAGATAGTATTGGGAAATTTAGCATCTAGGAAGACAAAGAGCCTGAATGGGATTCATTCTTTTATATAAGAAGACTCTGGAAAGCTTGCTGCCCTCTGTATGCCCTGTTATAATGTAGCAAATGTATGCAGTATGAAACATAAAAGGTCTTCACCAGAATATAACCATGCCATCTCTTAAAAGCTTATACTTTCATAAATGAAGCAGTGAGTACTTCAGAGGCATGGAACCATATCAAATGCATAATAAATTTTGCACTTATTAGCATATAATGACTGACATAAAAGTTTCAAAATACACTGGCTTAGTATAACAAAAGTATTTCTTTTACTCAAGAAGAGGCCTACCATATTGAGGTAGTTGTTACAACTCTTCTTACGTGGCTTTGAGAAGCATCTACTAAAGGGTATGGATTCTTTCATTCCTAATTTAGAGAAGAAAAGCTAAACAATCTTAAAGAACATTTTCATTAGCTTTAATATAGAATGAATAATTTGGGTTTTTTGTTTTGGGGGCGTTTTGTAGTCGTTTTGTTTTTCTCATATTCAATTGGCTAGAACTCCCTAAAATCCCATTCTTATCATCAAAGAAGCTTCAGCCTACATTCTTCTAGCTCAGAAAGAATATGCTAATTTGTCAGGAGCCATCAGGGAGAGGAAAAACTAACAAGTAACTTTTCTGGAGATGGCCCATTGTTTTTTTATGGCTATGATGAGTAAACTTTTAATTACAGGGTCTTCAGAGATCTTATCTCAGGACTGATTCTTAATGTTGATATGCTTTTCCTGTTATTATTGCAGAGACTGATGATTCGTGGGCATTAGCCCACCCTATTGGACAGATTTTTCAGTCAATCATTGAAGATATACTCTCTTTTAGTAATGCTATGTAGACAAATTGATGATTTCATAATTCTTGATAATGATTCTATAGAATTCCAAATTTATACACATAATTTCCTGCTCTCTTAAAAGTTGCAAATAGGGCTCTGTAAACCTTCACATGTCACTGGTTCATTACATTAGGATAAGAAAGCAGGCTCGGAACAAATTTATGATCGGGGAAACATTCCTTCTAGGATAGCTATAGGGCCACTATCTGGTCATAAACTGGGAGTGGACAGTTTACTGTAGGTGCAAAGATAGAAAATAAAATATTGATAGGTTTATGTTTACAAAACTTCAAAACTAATGAGATACAAGGCACAGATGATTTGTCTCTTGGTAAAACCATGATAACTTCTAACATAAGAATTATTGTTTCAAACATTTGTTTTATTGTTTTGCCCAGGACTTTTTATTATTTTTTTCTTTCTTTTTCTTACACTCCAGATTTTACTCCCCTTCTGGTCCATCCTCCAACTGTTCCACATCCCATACCTCTTCCTCGCCCCCTGTCTCCACATGGATGTCCAGACACCTCCCCACCCCACCAGATCTCTAAACTCCCCGGGGCCTTGACCTTTCACATGTCCCCTTCCCAGTTTCCCCTCTGCACACCCCTATCAAATCCCCCCTGCTTCTTTGAGGGTGATTCCCCACTCACCCACTCACTCCCACCTCACTGGCCTTGCACTCCCCTACACTGGAACTTCTAAGGATTTTAAAGCCCACTACTAACCCAAGGTAGCAACTCCTAGAGTGTGTTAGACCCTCTCATATCAATTTCCAAGCAAGAAACTGTTTCACAGTCTTGACTACAGCTCCAAATGGTGAGGATATTTTCTTAATCAACACTCCGTCTTCCTAAATGACTAGTGTTTGTGTCATATTTACATAAAACTAGCCAGCACAAGCACATAGTATTAAACTGCTTCCTAAATAATTACATTTATAGCCAGAAATTAGTGACATCCTCAAACTTTAACTGAGAAATCTTTTATCAGCAGATAATGGTTAATACAGACTCACAACTGATCAAATTGTACCTAATAAGAGATGGTGGAGTAATAAATCCTACATTGGACATCTACATCATAACCTCTTTGTCAAGCCTCAGCTCTATTACAGAAGAGTGGCTGGAAAGTTTATAGAGGTAGATCAAAGACTACAATGAATGGGTTTTGAAGACATGACAGGGAAACTACACATATGACTTCCAGTGGCTATGACCACATGCACAAATCTTTCCCAAAGCAAATCTAGCCAAATTCTCAATGAGGAAGGGGCTCATTAAATCTCAACCCTAACTGAGGAGCTTTTGACAGCTGACACCTTTTAGAAGAACAGTGTCAGTTTTTCATGGATATGAGCCCTGACACAACATGTATCTTGACATAGATGACACTACAGCCACATACATTCTGGAAGCCATATGTGGACTTCATGGATTTGAAAAAGAGTATATGAACTTGGGAAGAGATTGGCAAGTGAGAGAGAAAAGAAGTTGATGGTAAAGAATAGAAACCTTCATGAGAATCTACTATACGAATGTATAAAAGACTCAAACAATAAGTGAAAGACAATATTAAACCTAAAAGTTTGTATTTAAAAAAAAAAAGAAGTAAATTTCTAAAAATTAATTAAATAATTAAATAATTGAATTTAATAATTCAATTAAATAATTGAAAGTTTCCAGGTGAACAAAAATGGCAGCACACAAAGGCAGCAAACACAAATGCCAATTTTCCTAATTACCCTTTCAAATAAAATTAATATTAAAATAATCATAGAATTACTGTAATAATTTATACTTTTTAAGCAACTGCAATAGTAATTTTCAATAATTCCTTGGCAAATACATCCTAGACATTTTTACACTAATTAAAATTTTGTGAAAATATGCATTGTTTCTTTATAACATAGTTATAATTCTAATTAGCAAAAATAACAGGGGCTACACATGAAAGTTTTTATAGGAAACTCGATAATTACCATAATTCACAAGTTAATAATCCACTATAAATATATTCAGTAATTACAATGTGCTTCAGTCTCATCTTCTCATCAGTGTTCCATTAACTTTCATGAAATTTTATAACTTCATTATAATTTAAAGAAAAAAAAAGTCTAAACTTTTGTTCTGGAGTATTCTGTGTCTCAAGGATGATGTTAATACTTGAAAATATGACCTGTTTCTTCTGATCTATATCCATAGATGGTTCCACTGACCCTGGACAGAAAGGAAACAGCCAACTCTCCTAAGACTAGACCAACATCCCCATATCCATTTTCCTAGGTTTCCTTGAGACATGCCTCCCTAAAGTCAGCAGGAAGTAAAAGAAAAAAAAAAAAAAAAAGAAAGAAAATATATCTGTAACCAGGAAGCTTAGAATCGGAGTCATTTTGTTTATTTTCTAATTGTGTCAAAAATTGAGTTTCTTGATCATTATGCCTTAATTCCTGTCTTAAAAGAACTTTTATTCCTTTAAGTAGGCATTTGGAAATAAAGAATTAAGTACTTAGCTAATTGTGACAGTATTTCCTATAGCAAAGGCTGGCCTCAAACTTGCTATCCAGCTGAGTTTGGTTTTGAAATTCTGATTTTCCTTCCACTACTTCCTAAAACCCGAGATTGCAGAGATTGCAATTCCTCATTCATTACCATCATACTAGACAGACTAATCAAGAAATGAAAAGTACTGGAGGAACATACCACACACACACATAAGGTTTTCTACATCTTCATTTGAAGGGCAAAGATTGATACTTTTATATTTCTCAAAAAGTTGCTAAATCAAAATTTAGCATTCTTTACTGGATGTAAGGAAATATGGGTTATGATTGCTGAATAACTATTAAAGTGAAAGTAATGAAATATACGTTCATACTTCTCTTGTAATTAAAAACTTTTTGAGAAAAATGTGTCTCTAAAATGATTGTTAATTAGCATGAATTCAGTTTTAGTATATGGTTAAATAGCAAATCTTTCTTAGAATGATGTTTCAAATTTCAGTAGTCATTTTTGATTTTTAAGTGAAGGTAATTTTGTTTAAAAGTAATACAACTTTGAGGCTGAAGAGATAGCTCAGTGGATAAAGCCCTATGGATCTCCATCAACCCCATAATCCCTAGCAGGTGGTCACCTGTAATTTTAGTGTAGGAAGACAGAGGTGGAGATTACCAGGGAAAAACTGACTAGTTAGATAAGAAAAACAGGTGACCCCTAATTTCTATAAGTAAGACCCCGACTCATTGTATAAAGTAGAGAGTAAATAAAGAAGACAGTCAGCTTCAACCTTAAGCCTTGACATTTATATGCATATGTATGTATGCACATACACAATACATGCTCCCCAAATTCCAACACTCATGCACACAAGCACAAACATCATGTACATATACACAAACCAAAGATAAAAAGTAATAATAAAAACCCCAAAAAGCAAAAACATAAAAAAACAAAAACAAAAAACAAAAAAACTGCCCTGATTCTATCCAACCCATGAGTATGGGCCTCCCCTTGCCCCACCTTCTAGTGCCTTTTTATTCAGCATCATAAAACTTTCATTGTTATGCACTTCTGTTTCATTGGATAGGTTAATTCCCTGTTGCTGTTTTCCTATTTCTAAGTTGTTTGTGGGGGGCTGTTTGTGTGTCTATAAGGAACTGAGTTAGTTACATTTCACTGTGGTGACAATGGTATATACAGAGGTTATTGATTTTTGAGTGTTAATTTTATAACCTGTTATTTGTCCAAAGTATTTATCAATTCTTAGAGTTGGTGGTACCTTGGGGCCTCTTAGGTATAAAATCTTATCACAGGCACAAAAAGATATTTTATTTCTTTCCCTAGGATCATCTAATTGATTTCTCTTGTCTCATTGCTTTAGCTAAAATTTTTGATAAATATATTGAGTAGGAACTAGGGGTAGGGTGGGGAAGTTGAATTTACTTGTGATCTTTGGTTTATGTACAGTGTCTTGTTAATTTTCCTCCAGTTTTGAACATGGTAATTTAAATTTTATTTTCTGCTCTACAAAAATCTGAGGTCAGTCTTGTTTGGAATTTCTAAGGAAAGCTTTCACTCAACAATGCTTAAAATAATTAAGCATTAAAATAAATTATTATTCAATAGTATTTGCTTCCAATAAAAATGGAAACCCTAATTCTACAGTTCAGTTCATAGCAGATATTATTAATATTCAGAAGAAAATAAAACAAACAGTGACATTTCATATATATTTTCTTTAGGTGCCAGTTCATGATTATAATGAAATATTTACTTTTTCATGAACATTAACTCATAATTTTTATATTTTTTCTATTTAAATGTAAAGTTTATTGATTATTAAATTTACTTCAAATGAAATTTGCTACATTGCATTGACACTTGAAAACTATCCTTATTTATATGATATATATTTCATATTGCTAAGTCTTCCAAAGAAAAGTCTACATACATTTTAAAATTATTAATATCTAAACAATATCATTTCTGCCTATCGAATCAAGCCGATGATATAATACTTTAATAAGATGAACACCAAAAAACAATTCTTCATTTTGAGCACAGTTTCTTCTTGTTGGCAACTCACTGACATTAAGCATCATTCAGCTTCTGTATAAATGTCAGAGAGCTGAAATTGTTAATTGGAAAAAATTATCTTTACTTTGAAATATTTTTTCTATTAGAATAAAATTCAAAATTTGAAAATACTGTTATGTCTACAACTATACAATTTATCAAACACTTTCAAATAAATGGTTTTAAAGGAATATAATTGAAACCTTGAGAAACAAGATAAGCTGCAACAGAGTAGTGTGTAACACTTAGAAATGAATAAGACAGTACAAAGAAAAAAACTGAAAGACCATTTGTGGTTCCTGTGGCAATGTCAGAAAGGATTAAAACAGTGAAAAAGTTGTAGAAAAGATAGGAATAAGTGATTTTTAGACTTGTAGTGAATACTAATCTAAATGTGAAATATCATAGTAATATTCATTTACCTTTTAAATATATTTATTTACATTTTTGAATCTGTTTTCAACCAGATCTTATCCTGTAGCCTATGTTGTCTTTGTATTCCTGAACTTCCTCCTGTCTCACCACTCAAGCAGTAAGATAATATGTTTGAACTTAATGTCTTGCTTCCTTATAGTTAATTGAGATGAAGAAGTGGATTGGGGGTACTCAATATAAAAGACAGATATTATCATAGAGAAAAGGCCCATTCCTTGGCATTTTTACTAATTCATTAATGCTTCTTGGATAGCTACTGCATGTTAGACAAAAGGTCCACAAACACAGCAGGGTTTCTTATTCTCATGGTATAAACTCAGTTACTGGCAACTGACACAATGGTAGATATTGAATGCTTTTATGAAAATAGTTTCAAAAACTGTGAAAACAATGAGTAGCTTTAAGGGTGGTGTTAATAAGTGGTAAAGGGTAAGAATGTCCTAGAAGTTTACATTAGAACTCAGAACTGAAACCTGAAAAGGCAAACTGTTAAAGCCTTATTAAAAGCAACCTTCTCGGGTATGAGTAATGCAAAAATGAGCTGAGAATCTTAGAGACACTGAAATATGTTGAAATATTAAATGGATTAAATTGAATATAAAAGACGTTTACTTCTCTTTTTAGTGATGAAATAAACTTTGCTGTAAAAGTCTTCCTTATTTATTTCATTAGTTTAGTATATTTTAGTGTGTAAAACTTGGAAGATAGGAGCTATGCTCCATTAGAGAATCCCATAGAGTATACAGACTCTCCTTCACTTTTCCCCCAACACCTGAGTTCTACCCACAACCCATGCTTCATGACTGTCATTTTCCTTTTCTTAGTAAAATTATCCTGCAGCAGCTGCCTTGCTTTTCTCTTTGGCTCTTTTGACTCTTCTTCTGTGATGTGTCCTCACTGTTAGGTCTTGCGGTTGTGTTGTAACAGTATTAATTGGGGACAGGCACACCATGGTCAGCATTTTAACTGTTGTGGCTTTCTGTAATTATCTCCATCTGTTATAAAAATAAGTTTTTTTTTTTGATGAGGTGTCAGAACTACACTTATCTGTGGATATAAGGACAAATGTTAAAATGCAATTAAAGATCATACTGGTTTAGAAAATTAGCAGAATTAGATATTGCTCTGAGTTCCATAGTCTTGACATTACAGTTGGTTATCTAAATTTATTGTGCAAGAATGTATTCTTCTATTCAAGGAAGTATGCTTCTATTGAGCAACTATTAAGTACAATTAGGTACCTGTTGGTTATGCCTAGGATACATGTGCCACTACTGCACTTTTAGAAGTATCATCTTGTGCTAATCTTGATTGTGCCCCTTGACTTACAGTTGGATAGCATTATTGATAGCTTCTCTCTGTTTGTCGCTTGTATGTGTGCCTAGAAACTGTGAGATCTAATGTTCAAGAATAAGTCTTTCAGGTCAATCCTGAAGGAGTTTTGTTTTCTAAATGTGTGGTGTCTTCAGTCATAGGATCTTCCTTTCATTTTATAGGAAACATAAGATAAATGACAATAACTTATATTGCTCTGAGTTCCTTGTAGACCTCTTACCAACAACTTGAAAGAAACCTCCTTTGACCTGACACTGTGATTTTGTTTAACAGTTTATATACTATATGGAGCATTGCTGTCCTAGCTAGCTTCACTTAAACTATAGATTAATAAATAGGTAAACTGTATATAGATAGATGATAACATGATAAATGAGTAAGTGATAGATAAATAGATACATATAGATTATATACAAACTTTTATATCTGTAATTTTAAGTAGTTGTAAATAATGTATTCCCCTATAACATTTTCATATACCCTTTGTGTCACTTTCCCCTACCTTTCTTCTTCATCTGAATTTCTGTCCCTTTCTTGCCAGACAAATTTCCTTACTTATTTTTACCATTCTTTTACTTCATATCAATGATATTCTATTATTGTCCAATTGATTGTTCCAATCCTTTTCTTGGATTTTTTAAATAAGAATAGTAAAAATATAACAATATATCTCTTGAGAATTTGAAATATATTAACACTGTAAACAAGAACCTGGTCTATCCAAAGTCAATTATATACATAAGAATTTTCATCATGTTCCATCAGTTTTTCTTTCTCCTTTTCTGATCCCTGCTCCTAGAATTCTTAACCCCATTATCTTTTCCCTTTGCCTCTGACATCTTAGTACTCACTTACATTGGTAGAACGTCTGAGAAATGTCCAAAAGAGATATCAAATACTCTTTTAACTTTCCATAACTTGTAAAAGACCTTGAAGATAATTCAAGAAAAATGGTACTATGCATGAAAGTAAATCATTTCTTTTATATTACTGATTTCATATTTAATACGTTCTTTTCTGTTTAATACTTTTAAACAAATAGCCAACTCAGTGTTTTCTCTGACTTCAGGCTTGGAATCTTAGAAAGACTTGAAAACTACATTGTTTTCAAACTTTCACTTAACTACTTTATTTTTATTAGTATCAGGTTTCACCTCAATGATTGTTCTGGTTTTGTTCTTAAATTTCTCTATATTGAATTTAACTATGTAAAAGAGTCTCATCTCCCTGAGCAGATTTGAATCTGCTGTAATATTTCAGTTTCATTTTTCTGATACATTAGGGTTCAATGTGGGATGCTGCATCATTCCTTACATTTCAAATTCCTAATGTTGAACTAAGTTATTTTTTTTCCAAACTGGCTCTATGCAGTTCCCCATTTTCTATATTCTCCACATAGGACTTTTATTACAGTTCTTCTTCTAAACACGATATAACACCATTATTGAACTACCCATTATGCACTAATTTATGTGAAGCTTATCCAGTCAGGTCTTCACTTGATCTCATCAGTTCAGAGAAACAAAGCAATTTTCCACAGTTAAGGATCAGGATACCCTTGAGATTACTTACATTTCTTTGCTTCCACATTATTTCTGTTGTACATGTATCACTGATTCCTGTACTAAAACACAAATAATACATTTTTAAATTTCAAGTAATGTGGTATTTAAGAGAAAGTAATATACAATGCTGTCTTTAGAAGACAAATCAATACCACTTAAAAATATATTAGAGATATTTAATTTTGTTCTCTTCTCTTTCAGAGGAAAAGTGCAGGGTCTAGCCTCAAAATAAGATATGTTCACACTTATTTAGGAGTGTTTATTGTGTTTTCCTGTATTTTTACCTCATTCAACATATACATAAAATAGAAAATAATATACCTTTTACAAATAAAATTTATGAATAATAAATTCAAATGTAAACATTTAGTGACTGGTTCAAAGACTGAGACAATGGGAGGGGAATATATTTAAGACTGTCAAAAGTTCTTCCAGCTATTTTGATCTATACAGACATCTTAAGTTGGTCTCTTGCATTTCCTGCTCCCATCACTCTCCATCACTTTATGTATCACTTGAAGTCATGTTACTCTAGATTTTCTTTGTAATAGTTGAGAGAGTTTTTTTTAAGAGACTAAAGGCATATGAACTAATAAATAGTTTTATCTTCAAATTAAATGAAATGCTGATCCTCTTAGGACTAGGTTAACTAAGTTTGGACAAATGGTCCAGGATCATTCCAGTTCCATCCTTCTGACACTGTCAGCCATTCCTACTAACACATTTCCATTGCTATGTGACTCGCTTTGGACCCACAGAACAACTCCTAAGAGAGACCTCACAGCCATCAGACTTAGCTTGGAGTTAGAGACTGAAGAACTGTTATACTTGGCTATGACCCACAGTGGGCAACAGGAGCTGAAGTATCAAAAGCTTGCACAGCAAAGACAAGACCAGATATCTATACCAAGAACACTTCGATGGCATTTCAATGTGCCTATATCCCAGTATGAAAACAAAAACATGAATAACCAAGACAATATGCACCATCTAGAAGCCAATCACCTTTATGGCCCTGAGAGGATCAGTTTAGCTGAAGCACATGCCAGCAACTTCAAAATAGCAATTATGAATGTGTTTGAGGACCTAAAATAGGACTTGAACACATGCCTTAACGGAGACTGTGAAAACAAAAGCAGTTGAGTGAAATCATAAAAACAAGAAGTTATAAATTGAACATAGAATTCAATAATGTAGTTGACTCACTAAAAACAAAAGTAAAACTAGGATATAAAAGCTCAGAAACTCAAACAAAAAAATCTCAGCGGTAAGCTTTGCCAAAGGTTTAAAAGACATGGAAGAAAGAATTTCAGGCCTTAAGGGAAAGATTGGCAAAAATAATAGCTCATTCAAAGAAAACGGCTCATTTGCTTGTTTTCTGTTTTATAAAATTGTTTTGAGAAAGTAAAAGTACAGGAAGTGGGTAGCTAGGTAGAAGGAAAAGATCTGGAAGGCAATAGGAAAGAAGAAAGAATATGATAAAAAATATATTGAATGTAAAATCAATATTTTTACAAAAGAATATATATAGATCAAGTCATATTAATCTATTGAAGAATTGATAACTATAGAAATATACATTTATGCATATATTTACGTATTTCATGCTCTTCCATTTAGTGAGATACAGTCTTAATGATGCTTATTTCCTTAGGACAGTATGTATCTTGAGACATAATGTGTAATATGCATATTTATAACTGAGTGATACAGAACGATATGAATATTTGTTTACTATCTTTCATTTATAAAAGCTTCAACGATTTAATTTGTGCACAGGCTTGACTGTATAAATACACTAGGCATGCAAAAGTTTTTCTTGTCATTGAAAATTAAAGGCTAATTTTGTTCTGTTTTGATTTGGGTTTTTCATTTTTCTGAGGTAAGGTGCAGACTAAATAAAATCCATCTCAGTTTTGATGTATCAATGATCATTTTTGTGTATATAATTGTTAACATATCAGGTTGAGACATATCTTGTAGTAGATAAAGGATCAAACATAATGCCTCATGTAAATGTGTAATACAAACTATATAGTGACTTAAAGGGGTATTAGAGGGTTTAGCTTAGAACTTAAGAGTAGATAAAAGAAAAATCAGTAATCTTAAAAGTAAATTTAAGTATTTATGGAAAATAAGGAATTCAAAAGACTTAAAATTTAGGTTAATTATACTTTTAAGTATGATCATGGACTCAGATAGTGAGTCACAAGTAAAGAAACAGTAAGTTTATTTATATGTTTTTTTCCACACTAATTTTACTGACTTAAGTGAAAAAGAGTCTGGACTGGTAAAGATAGGATGTGAAAACATTTCATGAGCATTCCCTTCAATTTTTTATGATTCATAAACATGAATTTCAGAAATTTCTTTTGGTAGAGGCACTGAGAGTCCTTAGTAATTTTTCTAAAGCAAACCCCTCAAGATTTTATAAAACAAATATTTTATATGACATAAATCATCATTTGAGGTGTTAAATTCCAAAATATTATGCACATGTGTGTGGGAAAGGAAAGAAAGAGGGAAAGGAAGAAATAGTGGTGTGTTTTTGTATGTTATTTAGGATAACTAAGAGTCTGGAAATCTACAAGTGAACGTATAAAGAAATATCAGCATCTTTTTAGAGAGGAGATGCCTATAGGCTCTCCTTATACAAATAGATCTATTAAAGAAATGAAATCGCATCTCTAAAGCCCACAAGCTACCAAAAACTTATTCTAGATGTAAATCTATATGCCACCTTTGCATTCTGATGCCTAAATTCTTCAAACTAGTTCTAAACAGATAAGATTGATTAATTAATCACTAAAATTCCCTTTTTATTTTATTTAACTGTAATACTTCAAGTAGATTTTCATAAAGGGTAGACTATGCACACTGGAGATTTAAATTGAAATAGAGCCATGTTTTTATATTTAATCAGATATCAATAAGTCACAAACTGGGACTCTAAAAACTATTAATTTTAAGATAAATTTTAGGATATCAAGGATGTATTTTAAGCATGTGAATGTTTTTTTATTATTTTCATATGATATAACTTTATTTTTTATTGGAAATTATATTTACCCCATTCCCCCCTCCTGACCAGGAACCCTCTATCCCATCCCCCCTCCTCCTGCTTCTATTAGGATGTGCCCATACCTACCCCCCACTCCATGTTCCCACTCTCAAATCCCCCATACAGGGTGCTAACCATTGATCTGATCAAGGGTTCCCAATGGAGGAGTTAGAGAGAAGACTGAAGGAACTGGAAGGGTTTGTGTCCCCATGGGGAGAGCAACAATACCAGCCAACCAGAGCTCCCCAGGGTCTAAACCACCAGCCTGGGAGCACATGACTCCAGCTGTATATGTAGGGGAGGATGACCTTGTGGAGCATAGGTGGGAGTGGAGATACTTGGTCCCATGAAGGCTGTATGTTAAAATGTGTATAACATGTGAATGCAGTGCCCACAGAGGCTAGAGAGGACATCAGTTGTAAGTAGTTATGATCTGCCATGTGGCTGATGGAAATTTAATACAGATACTCTGGACAAAATTCAGATCTGTTAACCTCTGGGACATCTCTCCAGTTCCAATAGCTGTCAAATGTTTATACCATGTACCAATTCCCTAATAATATACAGTTATTGCTGGAGGCCTGCAATGGCTGGGGAACAGACTTATGTCTTATATGGAACTCAGTGTCAAAGGCTAAAGACCAATGATCCCTGGCCTTATAATCTTACTATTTGTGCTTTATTTTTTAATTAATCATTTTATTCATTTACATTTTAAATGATATCTCCCTTCCTGGTTACTCCTCCACAAACCTTCCATCTCATTACCCTCCCCGCTATTACCCTATGAGGGTGCTCCTCCATCCACTCACCCACCTCACTACTATAGCAACCCTCTGTGCTGGGCATCAAGCCTCCACAAGACCATAAGCACTGATTTCTTATTAAGCTCTGATTTATTTCTCTCTTGCTCAGGACTTACTGATGACGAGATGGGAGGCCTGGTACTCATTACCTCTTGATGCCTCAGATATAAAAGAAAGGAAAAGAATTAAATAATTTCTACGGGCAACTTGCACAGACACACACAGACTGGCCCGACCACCTGTCTCATCAGCTCCACAACTTTTTATGATTGGACCAATATCAGAGGTTAGTACATTAGTAAAGTCCTTTGTTCTGTCTACATATCCATGTCCTTCCTATCTTTGTGAATAGAGTATTGGATCCAATATTTGTTTTTGCCACAACTTGCCAGGTCTTGGATAAGCTTAATGGTGTTTAAAGTTCAGTCTTGGGTCACTCAGTGATGGAATGTTATTATATCATCAAAAGTGATTTTAGCAAGGGTGAAGGTACACCTTCTGACCAGAAGGATAAAGTCCTTGAGACTAGCTGGTATTTTTTGTGTATGTATATGTTCCAAACTCAGGACCTTGGATGGCTGATGCCTGAGTCTGTGGAATTGAAGAGGTGCAACCTGTGGTGGGTAGACATAAATTTTAAAGCACCTCTCAGATGATGATTTCATAGCACCTTAGTGTGGCCTTTTCATGAAATATTTGGTGATTCCCTCCTTTTTTTCACATCTTCATCTGCTTCCCTTGTAGCTTTCTTTCTTCTTTCATGTTAAATGTGTCTTTTGCCCATTGAACCAACCCTTCATCGATAGGAGCTTTTATGAAGGGACAAATAAACCTAAAGACAATGAAATGTAGTCTGGAGAGATGACTCAGTGATGAAGGTATGTTGTGCTCCTCCAAAGAAACCATGTTTCCATTAATTAATTCAGTTATTCATTGTACATCCCAAAATCTTCCCCCTCCCATTCTGCCCCTTGCATAATCCCAACTATCCCCCTTTCTCTTCTGCTCTGAGAGGGTGAGTCCCACACGCTAAGTATTCCGCCACCTAGTGTATCCTTCCACCCTGCCATGACTAGATACATCCGCTCCCACTAAGTCCGGATAAGGCATCCTACTTACATGGATTCCCCCAAAAGGCAACTGCTTTAGGGACAGCCCATGTTCCAGTAGTTTGATGGCCCACATGAAGACTCAGTTGGAAACAAGCTTAATCACTAGCACCCATATGGTAATTTACAACCATTGTATTCTCAGTTAAAGAATATTTGATGTGATCATGCAACAAGCATACATGTAGTGCACAGAAATGTATGTAGATAAAACACTTATAGATATACATTAATAAAAAGAGAATAAAATATCTATCTGAAGATTATTCTACAGATTTACTTCTGACATTTTCTAACATTCACAGAAAATTTATTTTAATCCAGCTAGTATTTCCACTACAAATGTAAATGTTTCAAATAGGGTTGTATATACAAATATTTAAATATTGATGATTCACTATTCTACATTTAGAAAGAGATCTGAGATACCTCACTCGTATTTTCTAGTTCCACCCATTTTCCTACAAAACTCATGATGTCCTCGTTCTTAACAACTGAGTAGTATTCCAATGTGTAAATGAACCACATTTTCTGTATCCATTCTTCTGTTGTGGGATATCTGGGTTGTTGCCAGCTTCTGGCTTACACAAATAAAGCTACTATGAACATAGTGGAGCATGTGCCCTAGTGGCCTAGTTGGGCATTTTTTGGGTATATGTACAGGAGTTACCACTGTATAGCTTGGTCTTCAAGTAGATCTATTTCCAATTTTTCTGAGGAACCTCTAGATTGATTTCCAGATTGGTTATACCAGTTTGCATTCCTACCAGCAATGAAAGAGTGTTCCTCTTTCTCCACATCTTTGGCAACATGTGTTGTCACCTGAGGTTTTGATCTTAGCCATTCTGATTGGTGTAAAGTAGAATCTCAAGGTCATTTTGATTTACAATTCTCTGTTCATGAAGGACTTTGAACATTTCTTTAAGTGCTTCTTGGTCATTAGATATTCCTCAGTTGTGAATTCTGTTTAATTTTGTATCCCATTTTTTAATTGGGATGTTTGGGATTTTTTTTTTAATAAATCAGTACTCTTCCTTTATAGAAATGAGAAGTGAACTGAGAAAGAAAATAGGAAAACAATACCCTTCACAATAGTCACTTATAATTCTTACATTGTCATTAATGTGACTTTAAATATTTTCTTATTTCCTTGCCATTTCCTCATTGATGAATTGAGTTACTAGAAATGATTTATTTCTATATATTTTCATTCTTACCATTTCTGTCTCCATCCCTGTCTCTCTCTCTCTTTGTCTCTGTCTCTCACCCTCTTGAGTGTACATGTCTGTCTGTTGTCTCTCTCTCTCTCTCTCTCTCTCTCTCCTTTTCTCTCTCCTGTCTCTCATACATCCACACTCATATACATACAAATATTTAATTTTTGATAACTAGACTTTTATGGCTCTCATTCCAATTCAATGGCTTCTAGTATGAAGCCATACTGTATAATGTAAATCATTTTGCAATATTTAGAAATTCCTTTTGGTTTTATGACTCAGAACATTGTCTATCATGTGAATTTGAAAAGAATGTGTATTTCAGAGCTGTGCTCTGAAGTTTGTAGGTCAAGGTGGTTTACATCAATATTTAGAAGAACTAAAGTGATTGATTTTTTTCCTCCTCTATTTTGATCACCAGCTGAGGGATAAATTTAACCTTAATGATGAAATTTTTTGTCATTTTACACAGTTATATCCATGACATTTATTTATGCCATGGAATTGAATAGGTGAAGGTCAAGAAATGAGACATAGAAGTAATATTAAGGTTAACAAACACAGAATTCATCATCTGTCCCTATAGGTTGAAGAAAAGTGTACAGTGTAACTCATCATAAGGGAGTTATATGTAGAAAGAACATTTCCATTATTTATGTTGTTCCTATAGAAAATCATATATATGTATATAATTTTGTCTGAAATACTCTGATGAACTCGATGAACTTACGTGGTGAACACATATCTTGATAGTTTGTAATGCTATCTTTGCTAAAATTTTGAAATTAATATGTAAGGCCCAGGCAAGTTAGTGGATGAATAATGAAGAGGATTGATACCCTAAATGTCTTTTTAAAAAGACATATAGTTAAAGAACATAAAAGTGTGGCTTCTATAAGCCTATGTTTGTGCATGCACACACATGTGTGTGTATGTGTGTGTGTGTGTGTGTGTGTGTGTGTAGGAGAGAGAGAGAGAGAGAGAGAGAGAGAGAGAGAGACAGAGAGATATTTCGAGGGAAGAAATGGAAGAGGAAACTACAACTTCTAAAATAGTACAAATAATAATAAAACTTAAAAACCATCTGAAACCCTACCACTGTAGATGCTTCCTAAATTATATGCATATATAAAAGTGATTTCAACAGGATTTTAGATAATGGGGGACAATCCCCAGATACAGAGTGTATGCTACTACCACTCAACACCCAGAATGGGATACATCTTTTGAGTTAGGTAACAATGACATCCTATAAATCATTTAAACATTTTGAGATAATGTCAGTGCTACTGATTAAACTTTAAACCTTAAGAATAATATCCTATTCCTGTTTATACCATGTTCTATGTCATAAAGCATGGAAAAATCTAGTTGGTCATCAACCACAAGATTCATTCATGTAGCTAACTTACATAGTGCTGGGAGATGGTATATGTACTGCTGGAAGAGAAATAGAATCATCCGTCTTATCCATCTAATAATACTATGAACTACAATAGCAGTAGGCCTGCTTGTAATACCCACTGGTTCTATAGTGGTACAGATGTTATGGGAATCACTGCTCATTTTACAATAAACTTTATAGAACATTCTGTTCCTTTTGATATTATTATATAATTAGTATATTTCTCTCTTCCCTTTCCCCCCTCTAAAATTGCACATAAACCATTGACCTCTTTAAAATTCATCACCTCTTAGTTTATTAATTGTTAACTTAAGCATCATGATTTCCTAGATATCATAGCATTTTCAGTCCATATAAATTCCTCTCAACATTTCTCAGTTGCCTGTGGTGCTTTGTGTAGAGTTGAGGTATCACGAACTTTTCCTGGTTCATTTTAGAATGCACATTGTGTTATCTTTATCCATCTTGTGTATCAGCGGTCATGTTGGTTAGACTTTGAGGATGAAGCTCCTGACGTTATTATGAGACTCAATATCACATCAGACTCCCTGATTATTTTGCTTCTATAGTCTTTTCCCCCCTCCCCTATAATGTTACCTAATCTTAGGAGCAGGTGTGTTTTGTAGATGCATCAATTAAAACTGGACTTCACAACTATCTGCATTTTCTTTCTTTTACTTTTTTTTTTTATAATCAAGTTGTAATTTACTTATTCACACAGGAATTATAAACACAAAATGACAGGATGTGGGGAAGGGGATGACACCAGATCATAGGTGTTCAGGGGTAGTACAGATACCTTTCAGAACAGGGTATCAGCTGGGTGAAGGTTCAGGGGACAGGTCATTATGATTCTGCCTATGATTCACTTGTCCTTATCTAAGTTGATATTGCCTGCCGAGGCTACCTATTTGCAAGATCTATGACTACTCAGGCTGGTAAATTTCTACAAAAGCTGTCTGTTTAAAGTAGCTTATAGCCATCTGTTTCAGTGTTTTTCCACAGAGACCCAAGACTTTGTGTTAGCATGTATGTATGTCAGGCCTATTGCTGATTTTAGGCCTATGGCTGATTTTAGGCCTTCAGTATATAAGCAGGGCTGCCCCTGACATCTCCTCCCTTCTCTAAGTATAGAAGGGCCATGAGAATTCTAATCTTGCAAAGGCGGGGATAGAGGCCTGATCTCCAATAATTGAAGGGGACCTTGTAATGGCTCCAGTCCTCCTGTCGTTGTCCAGTGAGGCATGAAGGCCATACCCATCCCCATGTCTTTTTCCTGGAGAGGGGATACTTTTGACATCAACCCCTATGCAGTCAGGCTTGTCCCTTAGGGAACCCAGAGAGATATTTTTAACTTTTATTTATATTCTCTTGCAGTGCTTAGCCTCACAGCCTAAGCAAGAATTCAGATTGCCAGTCAGAGGGGGTTCTGGGTGGTCCCTCTCTGCTTTGTCTAGGGGTAGAAGTCCCCTCTTTTAGGTTGGGTGGAGATGAGTTTGGGGAACATCCTGGATAGAGTAACAACCTCATCTTGAGTCTCCTGGTCCTGCATAGTTAACTTGTGACAATGTATCTGAATAGGTTTTGCTACCAAATTATCTATCTGTTGTATCACAAAGTTATCAGTCTATTTAAGGTCCAGGGACCAAAAGAAATCAGCAAAAATAACCCAATTAATGGTCCCAAGATATGAGGAAGTAGGGTTGACAACCATGGAGAGGTTGAAAATCAATTCTTGTACCAGCTCTTATCTTTCTCTTTCTCTCTCTGTCTTTTCTCTGGGCCTTCTCTGACCTTATTCATACTCTCTTTAACCTCCTTGTCTTGTCTATGTAAGGGCAACATTCTTCTTTAAGGGCTGTACACAGTCTTTTCTATTGTAAAAGAGTAAATCAAGACCAATAAAGTCCTTTGCAATTTTCAGAGATCATTTCAGACAGCGAAATGAGGGATTTCTTCAGATTAGTGATGTCAATCTCTAGCTGTTTGGTGTTCTTGTCAATGGCGCATCAAAGGTCTGAGTAGTATTTATCTGCATTTTCATTACTAGCAGTTTTTTAAATTGGATTTAAGGCCCTCTCCATGTGATGGAACCCATATAACATATTTTTAGTGGGGCAAAGAACCAAACTAAGGTTTACATACAAAATGGGTTCTAGAGGAAAACCTACTATTATTTGCTAAATTAACATAGCAATAATGTTCTAATGGCATATGCCTATAAATCAATATAATCCTTTTTAGAGGAGATTCATATTTATTTATTTATTTGTTTAATGTGTGTATGTGAGTTAGAGAGAGACAGTGAGACTGAGATAGACAGAGAGAGTGAAACTCAGTTCTCTCTTTATACCATGCTGGAGATTGAATTCATCTCTTCCTACTTAGAAACAATTCCCCGTATCCAATTAGCAATCTCCCTGACCTGGTACCATTTTCATTAAGACACAGCACATACATGATTTATAAAATAAGTGAACTCTGACTGTACATTTTGGGTTTACTCGCAGTCATTCTATAAATTTGTATTTTGAAATCCAGCTTTAAACTGTTCTTTTGCATCATACAAAATGTTAGCTCCTTAAAGGAATAAAACAAATAGAAGAAGAGTTTTACATTTACATCTGACTTCTTTATTGGAAAATATATTGCCCTTATTCAGTTTTCTGTGGACTCATTTTTGGACCTCATGGTTCTAATTACTGAATGGAGTGCTGTTGTTAGGATTATCTTCTACCTTTTATATACCAATTGAAGATTTATGATATTAACTTTTCTATTTACCATGTTCTAATATTGTTTTCAGATCTGTTTTATTAATTTATTTATTCATTCACTTTAAATTCTGATTACTTCCTTCAACTCCTCCCAGTCCCACCCACATAGTCCTTTCTCCCCATCTTCTCTCAGAGGTGGAGGCCCTTTCTGCATTTGCTCCCATCCTGCCACATCACATCTCTGCAGTACCTGGTACATCCTTTCCCACTAAGGCTAGATGAGGCAACCCAGTTAGGGAAAGGGGATCCGCAGACAGGCAACAGCTTCAAGGAAGACAAAAACAGCTGTATGAACATTAAGGTGAATCTTTCTAATGAGAAAACATGATCATGTCCTTAGCCTTGCAAAACTTTTCGGTTTCAAGAGGTCCCTTTTATTAATTGTTGATCTCAGTGCCTGAGCTTTTCATGGTATGTTACAGGATTTGTGAAAGCATAGAGCAAGCTGGATGAACAATGGAGTTCAGGATGGACAGCACACAGTTCCAAGAAGATAAATTTGAACACTACTCTTCCTTCTAACCTAACTGATGACATAGTCTTTAACTCAACACCTAATATGCATATCTATGGTGGTTTGAATAGGTATGGCCCCTATTGATTCTTGTGGTTAAGTGGTTTGTCATAAGTAGTAGCACTATTCATATTCATATTCGTCATATTCAGTAGTACTGAATCTATAAAACTGTAAGCCAGCCCCATTTAAATATTTTTCTTTATAAGAGTTGCTTGGTGGTATCTCTGCACACAACATCAAAATCTTAACTAAGATAATGTCCTTTTCTAGTTTTTATGGAGCATTTACTAAGAAAGAGCATATTGAGGGAGAATTCTCAGCACATTTCAAGTTATTGAAGTCACATAGAGCATTTTCTGTGTAGAGAATTAAATAAAATTCTTCAATCATAAATCAATGAATATCTAGAGAATCATTACATATTGAAATTAAGTACCGGGAATCTAATAAACCTACCGAACATTGGTAAAAATAAAAAGAACATAAATAATGACACCTGATGAAAAAATAAATTCATTCTTCTTGGAAGAGATGAAAAAGTAATAGCAAATACAGCTTATCTTTTATATGTTATAAAAAAATTAAAGCTTTTGCTTCTTTGAAGTATTGACAAAACCAATTGCCTAGGCAACTACCAGAGTTCCAAAGTGTACTGGGATTCATGTATTGCTTTGATGGTTTAATACTGAGTAACTCAGTTGACTAAAGTTATGTGAAATGGTTAGTTAGATAAATGTAAAGTGATTTTGATTTTTTTTACAATGTGTTATATGTAATGGCTCATTAGCATGCTGATGCTTATTTATCAAACACCATTCAAAGCAAAAAGTGCTGCTGTTATCTCTAGACTACTCTCTTCAAAGTGACATTCTCACAAGTTGGATAGGACTGAAAGATGGAAAGATCATAATATAGACTTGATTTTAAACTAAATTGTGTGTATTGTCTAGGAAAGCTTTCTAGGGTATAACACAAATTGTGGCTTAAATAACAGAAGTTTGTAGACTCAAGGATCTGAAGGTTTGTAGTCCAAGTTGACATGATTATTTATTTCCATCAAAGATATTTTTATATAAAAATATTCATTTTCTTTCATGTATATTTGTGTGTGCATAAATGCATGTGTGTTTGTGGTGTGTGTGTGTGTGTTGTCTGAGTTCTATGTATGTGTACATGTACCTCTAGTGCCTGTTGTGGTCAATGGAATGTATCAGATACCCTGGAAGTGGACTATCTGATGGAATCTATGGACTGGTGGAATAAGCATGTTGGTGCTGGGAACTAAGTTTAGGTCCTCTGAATGAGCAGCAAGTGTTCTTGCCTTTCCCTTCATTTCTGGTGGTATGTTGGTGATGTTTGATGTTCCTTAGTTTAAAAGCATAATATATCAATTCTGTTATTTGAATTTTAGTATGTGTTCCCAATGTCACAAATCACATTTTAATGGGGGTCACCCTAACAATTTCATTTAAACTTAATTCTGTCATGATTCCATCACTAAATAAGCTTACCTTTAAAGCTAGGGTGTAGAACTTCCACATATGCATTAAATCCATAGTAAAGCCCATAACTGATACCTTCTTGTGTGAGCTTTATGAGAAATGGAGAGTCTTAGCAGCCTTTGTGAGTACTGACTGCTTGATTTCATTTGTCAAACATTTACAAAATCCAAAAGCAGAATATTCAATACTGAGAAATAAGTTATGAATCTCAATTCAACATTTAGAACATTATGTACTGAACAACAACAAAAAATAGTGCAAACAATATAAACACAAAACTAAATAGTACTAATATAATATTTACTTCAGTTTTGTGTTAGTTCAGAAATGTTTGAATCATCGCCGGTGGTCTCTCAGAGGAAAAAGAACATTATCTGTTCTCTGGCCTCATTCTTATCTCTATTCCTTTCTCTCATTTATTCTGTGGATTTTTGTAATCCAGTTCCTGGCTTACTCAATTTTGGCTCCATGGAACAGGCAAGTGCATTGTGGGTGTTTGAATCAGACCATCTGCTTGGTTAAACTTCAAGTCCTTATGTCTGTGTGCTCCTCTTGTCTGAATCACTACAATTTCCCAAAAGTCCACAGATTCTTACATAAATATTGTGGGCTTTGAACTTGACAGTCTCCTTTTTTCCTCCTTTTGCTCTTACTACATAGGGTTTCCTTTGTAGAAAATGCACCTTTTTTTTCAGTGAGTTAAACACCTTTGGGAAATTGGCTGCTGAAAGGTTGCTGTTATTTCAGATTTTCTCTTACTAGAGGATTTTTGTGACTGACCTATCTACTTGATCTATTCTCATTACTCTGAGACTCCAAATAAATGTTTTTGAGGACTGTAGGTCACCATTTCTGGACAGATAACTTGTTCTGAAGTAAGCAGTCATATATTTACACTGTTCTCTACAATGTATGAAATGGGTATTTTAGACAATCTTTTGAAAAAAAATCCAATATGAAGTTATTAGGAAATCTTAATAGAGAAAAGCCCATGAGGCCTCAACACTATACAAAGAACTATAGATAACTGAGGAGAGCTGGGAGCAGGGAGGTGGTCTTCCATGGGAAGAACATATCAATTGGTTGTCCATTCCATATCATTAGCCAGGAACACATGCATACAAGTAACATTAAAGGAATTGAACAGGTTATATTTATAATTTTAAATTTATATACATATATGCATTAAATGACAAATAGTGAAGAAATGAAGTCATGAATTTGGAAAAAAATATAGGAGGGGTGAATTGGAGCACTGGAGGGATACAACGGAAACAAGGAATGTAGTTAAAGTATAATCTCCAAAAAGTCAGATTAAGATGTGACCATTCCCTTAATGTAATTAATGTCCCTCCAATGCTATGTAAAGATGTCCTGCAATTAAAGAGCACATGTAGGTAGGCTCTCTAGACTCAAAAGAATTAAGTTTTCAAGATCTAACAGGTACATGCAACTATGGTCAGAGCCCAAACCCAAACACTATGTTTCTCCTTGCACAGCCTATTGTGTTTGAATTTGAAATATTCCCCAAAGGCTCAAGGGTCAAATGACTGTTCCCAGATCTTCGCACTGTATTTCAGGATGTGGAGCCTCTAAAACATCTGATCTGACTTGGTGAGTTATGTCATTGTTTCTAAGGACTTAACTGACCCCTGGTTTTAGTCTAATTCTGTGCTTATTATTACTGCTACAGGGACAATTTTATACCAAATCCCCTACATGATTTTCTGGTCAAAACTGCTTAAAATATTTGAAACCTGAGAGAAAATAAATCCTTTATCTTTGAAATTATTTATGCCATGTGCTTTGGTCAAAACAATGAGAAAAATGCATAGATTTATAAAAGTCAAAATGTCAAATAATTGAATAAATTCAATAAGGATACTTTATTATAATAACATTTATTACACTATTCTAACTCAGTTAAAAATATTGCTCTTATGGAATTTTCTCTGTTATGGATTCATGTATGTATGCACATGTAAGTCTTGTCTTAGTTTTCTTTGCCATTTTACTTGAAAATTCTGATTTTTGAACCAATATCTTACCATACAAATGACACTAACATAATAATCATTATATAACTCAGGCTGAGTTTAAATATCCATACTGCTTGTTTCAGTTTCCAGATTCCACTTGAGCATCACTGCAACAAGATCCACGTAAAAAATTTGAAACCTGAGAGAAAACCCTTTATCTTTTAAATTATTTCTGTCATATACTGTCACATGACACGATAGATTGCAAAATTATGAAGGAAGGCCAACTATTAAACTCCAAGATACAATTTTCAACATCATTTTATTATTGTAGCTCAAATATTTCTTAACTTCCAATGTTGTCAATGTGTGAACATAAATTTAACTTTTATTTTTATCTACTTGCTGATGTCAGCATAACTTTTGAAATACTACTCAAAAATCAGACACTTCTACACCAAAGAAATTGAATAATTTTCCATTCAAGTAAAATTATGTAACACAATTATTTATAATAAACATAAAATTGTTAGGTATTTCTATTTGCTCCTATATTTACACACATTTATAATGAATTGAGAATAAAGTCAAATCTAAAGCCCCAAAAATTAAATTTTCAACTTTCTAATATAAATAGTTAACTTTGTACCTACTTTCTAAATACCTTGTCTAATTCAAAACAGCCTTCTAATGAATTTTCATTAAATTAGAACAGGTGCTACACAATAAAATGCCTCTTCTCATTCACTCTCGTCTATTTTGATATTCATGACTATTTCCCACCTGCCCATATGTTTGTATTTCATTGTACTTTGTGTCTCCCTCGGGCTTCATCAGTCATCCAGTCTGTCCTTGTGTGGATGTTGTGTTGTGTAACATTTCTTTAGAGCCTCTAGGTCTCTCCCAAGGTGAAGATGTTTAGTTCCTCCAGGGAAAACTCAAATGTACTTTACTTGTTTGTGACTGATTTTTATTTTACCCCTGTGTACAGATGTAGCCCAGACTCCAAACTTTACATCCTTTCTTGAATCACATCTAAAAATATGGTTAGAATGAAATGAAATCAGTATGAAGAACCAACTCAATAAAAATCTTACTATCTCTGATACTGTTTTCCATGTATACAAGGACTTTGACATTTGATATTCTTTGTCTTACTCTCATGTAAGTAGATTTTGCATTTCATACAAAATACTGCATCTAAATCTACTTCAAAGTAAATTATATGTGACTTATTCATACTTTCTAAATTTGTTTGATTTTATTATATTTTCTAAATTTAGCTGATGTTGACCTCTGATTCATTTATACACAATTATCTTTGATTTGGGTGTGCAAACAACCCATTAAATTATAAGGGCATTTCCAAAAACTACTATGATTTTTAAATGCAAATTCTGTGCATCCTACAATTACTTTTCTATAGTGGATTGAATGGAGAGTAATTACACTGATACTAATTTCATGAGCATTTTTCTCTTGCTATTGATATTATTCACATCATTCTTTTTGAGCATGTGATAAATGTTTTTTATATCAACTTTGACAAAATAACAGATTTAATTGTTCTTTTATGAGGTGGGGATATGGGTTCAGATGGTAATAAAAACAATATTTCTGTATTTGTTATACAATTCCAGATATTAGATTGTGGGAAAATATAAGTTGCATCTAGTTTTGCTTTTAAGAGACTTAGTTCGATATTTTTAGATTGGTGTTGTAAACATGAGGGTTTGGGGAAGCAAAATTTGACATTTTACCATCAAAAATGTCTAAAACACATTCCCATGTTTTTCCCTTCTTAAGGAAGGGGTGGTTCTATTTTTAATGTGCATATAGACTATGGCAAATATTTACTTTTCTGTAAAATTTCCTGGGAAAGTTGAACAGACCAGTTTTGGTGTTCTTTGGTAATGTGATTTTACTGAGAGAAATATGAGCGAGGATTAGGTTTTTCTCAATGCAAAAAAAATCAGTAGGAGTTACTTTTTTATTTATACTATTTTATTTATTTATAATAAATACGTTGATTATTATAATTCAAGATTCATGCTTACAAATACCCAATTTTTTAAAAAAAATATGACTAGAGTACAAATGCTAGTTACTTATCTCTATTTTCACACATAATCTATCTATCTATCTATCTATCTATCTATCTATCTATCTACTATCATCTATCTCTCTATCTGCCATGTGTTTGTGTGTGTGTGTGTGTGTGTGCCTAGTATATTAATGTAATGTAAATGCTAGTATATTAATCAAAGAACATCTTAAAAGACTAAATTATGTCCTATCCTTCATGGAACTGCCAAAGATCACTTCAAATCATCAGACTTGGACAAGAACACCTTTACCAGTTCATCCTTTACGTCAGTATTGATTATAGTTTTTATTATTATATTTTTAAATAAAATGTGTAGAAGGAATCTCTTTATGTCTGTTTGAAAACTTTACTTGTCAAATAAAGCTGATTGGCCTGTAGCTGAAATAAGAAATATAATGTGGGAGTTTTGGTAGGAAGCAAGAATTCTGGGACAGAGACAGGTGTGGGGTCAGGGGAGGAGGAATTTCTTGGGAACAAGGAGGAGGACAGAAGCAAGTGAGCTAAACAGAGGTAACAGCCACATGGCAGAACTTAGAATAAAATAATGGATGATTAACATATGAGCTAGTCAGGAAACAATCAAACCTTATGGCCAAGTTATTTCTAAATATAATTTTAGTCTCAGAGTTGCTATTCCTGAATACTGAAGATGGGAGGCAAAACCCCTAGGTTTACAAAAATGTACATGGATTCCTAACCACAGTCTTGTCATAAATTTGAAACATGCATTTTAGAGACACCCTCAGTTAGTTTTCAACAGGATACCACTGGATGGTATTTGCCTGTATAACTCAGGAAAAACTACTTCATATAGAAAAAAAATGTAGTGTATTATCTGACATTTCTTAGTATAAAAAGAATTAGAAGACCTGTGGGGATGGTTCAGAAAGTAAAAATGCCTGATGAAAAGTCTCATAACCCATGTTCTTGAGTTCTGAAATAAGCATGGTAAAGCTAGTTGTCATATTAACTCCATATGTGCAGTGTGGCATGTTCACAAATTACTAACAAAATAAATAAATAAATAATAAATAAATAAATAAATAAATAAATAAATGTATAAAAAGTGCAGTGTAATTATAACCCTCAAGTTTATAAATAAATAAATGTGTAAATATTATAACATAATGATTTTACCAGATAGACTAAATTCATGAAGAATTGAATGCAATGCCTACACTTGTAAGCTTACCTTTGGACATATATTTGACAAGAATATGTTAAAGAAAAATATTTCTCTATTACACAATGATTCAGAACAAAAATTTAAGCATCATCCATAGACATGCACTAAAAAATGATAGCTAAGAATTGGTTTCAATTATGATAAGAATGATCTTTTGACTAATAGACTTCTCAAGAGCTTAAGGAATTTTTATACTCTCTATATTTTTCCATATAAATTTAGTGATATTTTAACAATTCCAATGTCTATTGGTTTTATTAGTATGAAAAGATTACAAAATGAGGCTCTGAAATTCTTCAGTTTTTATTTTCCTTTAGTAGAATTTTAATTCACCAACATGTCTGCTCTAATACATCTTTGGATGTGATCCCACTGGAATGCAGAGATGTCAAACACCTTTAATCCCTTTGGCTGGAATATACACATTTATTTCCTCTGTTTTGAATATAGACAGTACTTAGTACATACCTTTGATACCTCTGGCTGGAACATAGATGTACCTTTAGTACATACTTTTAATCCCAAACAATGACCTCTAATTGAGGGACAGACAATCTTTCTCTGATTTGACAGAATAAGTCAAAGAGAATATTCCTAACTCTCATGAGAAAAGACAAGAAAAGACAGGCTAAATACAGAGCAGTGATGGAAAGACAGTTCGTTTACTTCCATTTATTTTAATTCAGTTCAGTTCAGTTTGGAGCAGTTCAGTTTAGTTGAGTGCAGCTAAACCAGTTCATTTCAGAGCAGAACAGCTGATTTAGAACATTTCAGGGGCAGTCTTTCCAAGCAGTGCAATTCTGTCAAAAGCCAAGAGGAGCCAATTTGAATTAGTCAGTTTGGAGAGGTTTTGAGCCAGCACAGCTGATTTGAACTAGCCAGCCAAATTTTTTTTAAAAATCTAGAAAGAGTGAATTTATTCAGCAGCAAATCTCAGAGTCTGAAACGTTGTATGGCCTAGGTTAGTGGACAGAGGATGGAAGGTGAAGCATTCAAGGTGTGGACTTGCAGAAGCTGAGGCTGTATATAGGTTATAAGCTTCTAGGCAAAGGCCTAAAAATACCAAAATAGAAACACTATAGGCTCAGCCCAAGCCATGTGTTTACACACTTGGGTATGGGTGTAATTTCATCCCTTCCTCTGAGGAAATAAAAGTGGCATTTACATTTATATTTCCCATTTCAACATTTCTTAATAGTCCTATGTAATTGGAACATACAGTGCTCTTGGACATAGAAACAATACAAAAGAATTATCCCAGGATACAAAGAAAGAACAGCATCTCTACAAATAAAGATTTCCAATAGACCTTAATAAGATGAATACAATTAAAAAACAAGTGTACGTGTTGCTGGAATATTTACAGTAAGAAGGGATGTTCAACACCAGAGTTTTAGCATTGACAAATACAAAAACAGATATCTTACTAGGAAGAATCAAAGAAGCTGTGTTTAATAGTGTCAAAGACTGGGATTCGTTTATGTGACTTTAGTTTAGAAGCTCATAAAGTCGTCATACACAGTTCCTTTTCACCAAATTGCTCTCAGTGGTGAAAGAATGAAGGGAATGTCTTTGAATATATTTTGACTAAGACTTTTACTTAAACACTACATCCTCCAGATTGCATTCAAAACAAAGTGGACAATAAAACACTACAATGTGCATGGATCTTGACTAAAATTTCAATGAATTCTAACATTATCTTCTTTGCAAGAGGAAGCTCAAGTCATTATTCCTAGCACTATGAAATTAAAATCTTTCTTTACTCCATAACTTTTAACCAGAAATAAAAGGTTTTATTCCAAATGACAGGAATCAAAATGAGAAGATAGTAAAAGTAAAATGCAAATAAAAATGGGTACACTCTCTCTTTTGAATTCATTAGAATGTATCCAAGTAGGTTTTTCATTCTGTTTTAAGTGTTTCCACTATTTTTGGAAAGTACACAAGGAAGGAAATAACTATTCACTTGACATTATAAACATTGTTTTCTAAATAGTGTTTCCTAATTGCCTGGCATTATTGTTTGTTTCCTTTTATTGTGCTTATGCTCACATGCATATGTTTATTATGCACATGTATATTACTGATTTTATATTTGTTTTGAGTAATCTTATATGTGAGTGTAAAGGTGTCAACACGCCATTTTAAAATAAAAATCTAACAAAATTTCAGCTGCGAATCCCATACTTGTCTATTTCATAGGCAAATAAAAAAAATTTGTGAAGGTTACCACAATTTAATGCCATATGGAATGAAAGAACATTCGATCTAAAGACATCAGGTTCTAGGAAAAGTAACTTCAACCAACCATGCCAGATCCTTAGAGATGTAGAGTAGCCAGTCTGAGAGGGTTTGAACGAGTATGGCTCTCACATACTAATATATCTGAATGCTTGGCTACCAGGAACTGGAGCTGTTTGAAAGAATTAAAGGAATAGAAGCTATGTTGGAGTGGGTATGGCTTTGTTAAAGGATGTTTGTCCCTGAGGGTGAGATTTCAAGTTTTGAAAGCCTGCAGGCCAGAATATAACTCTCAGCTACTTGTACAAGAACACACCTGCTTGCCCCTATGTTCTGTACTACGATGATCATGGACTAATTCTCTGAAACTAGAAGCAAACTTTCAAAAGCTTTGCTTTATATAAGTTGCTCTCTTCACAGCAATAGTACAGTGATTAAGACAGAGTCATGGCCTTGATCGACTGATTGAAATACTGAAACCAACAAGAAAGTTGCTCCAATATTGTAGCTGCCACAGTGAGGTCTGATATCTTTGCAGGAGGGGCCGTTTGGAGACTGTTCCACCTTGGTCCCATGTGCAGTCACCAAATGCAGACACTGATGTGGATGCCAGGGAGTGCATGCTGACAGGAGCCTGACATAGCTGTCTCCCTAGAGGTCTGCCAGAGCCTGACATATACAGAGGCACATGCTCACAGCTAATCATTGAACTGATCACAGGGTTCTCAATGCAGTAGTTAAAGAGAAGACTGAAGGAGCTCAAAGGGTTTGCAGCCCCATGAGGAGAGCAAAAATACCAACCAACCAGAGCTCCCAGGGCCTAAACCACCAGTCTGGGAGCACATAGGGAGGAACTCATGGCTCTGGCTGTATGTGTAGGGGAGAATGGCCTTGTTCGGCATAAGTGGGAGAGAAGATCCTTGATCCTGTGAAGGCTGGGTGCCCCAGTGTGGGTAAATTTGAGAGTAGGGAGGTGGGAGTTGGTGGGTGGGGACACACCCTCATAAAAGCAGGAGGAGGGGGATGGGATGGGGGTTTCTGGGTGGGGAAAACAGGGATAGGGGATAACATTTGAAATGTAAATAAAATATAAAATTTTTAAAAAAGTCTCCTAACTAAAAAAAGCCCAGGACCAGACAGGTTTAGTGCAGAATTCTATTAGACCTTCAAAGTCAACCTAATACCAATACTCTTCAAACTATTCCACAAAACAGAAACAGAAGGAAAACTACCTAATTCACTCTATGAAGCCACAGTTACACAGCATATTCTCCCTTAAAGATGGAACTGTTTCTATCTAATCAGGAACTTGTCACAGTTTCCTTTCCTAGAAGACTTCATAAGAGATTTTTTTTCTACTTCTCTCATGTTTAATATTCCAAATAGCTTTTAAAAACTGGTTGAGGCTGGGCAGTGGTGGAGCAAGCCTTTAATCCCAGCACTCGGGAGGCAGAGGCAGGCAGATTTCTGAGTTCGAGACCAGTCTGGTCTACAGAGTGAGTTCCTCGACAGCCCGGGCTACACAGAGAAACCCTGTCTCGAAAAAAACAAAAAAAAAAAAAAAAAAAAAAAAAACCTGTTTGAGTGCATATTATGTTTAGCTTCAGAAGATATCATGTATATTTAAGAGTCACTTAACTATTATAAATTGTTTTGATGACTAAAAGTATGTCAATACTGAGTTGTATATTTTAAAATAAATTTTATTAGTTTAATTAAAAAAAAGTTTTTCCTTTGTTGTACCAGTAAACATACCTTGCTTGGCAAGTTGGTATTATAGTATGTAGGATCTAAAGCTCAGATAGCCTATTTTTGGAGATTGTTAGACACCACCTACCTGTATAGCAAGCCTAGCACTGTTAGACAGTTGTGGGGAACACTTCTAGCATGATTTCCCTGTATTCAGCAACCAGCTGTCTCCACCTATGTAGTTCTCATCTTTAGAACCACTTGATATTAAGTCAGTACATCTTTTTGGCTCCTATGACAAATATCTTGACAAGTTATGAGACATCCCTTATCAAGATAATCACATTTCAACACTCAGGCAAATACCTAGACAGAGAGAGAGAGAGAAAGAGAGAGAGAGAGAGAGAGAGAGAGAGAGAGAGAGAGAGAGAGAGAGAGAGAAAATTTCACAAAGGAACTTAAGGGATTGTTCACTGGTTAAGAACACCTATAGATTTCTCAGAGGGCCTAAATTTCCAGCACCCATGTCAAAAGGCTGACAACTATCTATAAATCTAGTTCCATAGTTCCTCCAAGCTTCTGTTCTCCATAGGTGCCTGAACCCATGTGTACATAACCATATACAGACACACAAATGAACAAAATTAAAAAAACAAATCTGACAAATAAAAAACACATCAAAAATACAAAATTATTTTGTTTCTCATTTAAACCAGTTTGCTGCAGTCTAACAATGATATAATACATCATGGATACATTGCATAATATAGAAAAGCTTCTTGTATGATAGCCAAGTAACAGAAAAAGGATGAGGCCAAAAGTTCCAATATGCTTTTCAAGTATATTTTTCACTATACTCAGTGACCTCACATCCTCTCACTCAGCCTCCCAAATGTTCAGCAGTCTTGTCTCATCACCAGCAATAAAGACAAAGTCTTCACAAGACCCAGAGAATCTACTAAGCAAGACTTATAGAGGCTCACAGAGACTAAAGCAGCAATCATGGAACCTGCATATATGTTATAATAATGTACCTTGATGTTGTTGTGGGACTTCTAACAGTGGCAATGGGGATGTCTCTTACATTTTTTGCTTGCTCTTGGGACGTTTTTCCTCCTTGTGGGTTGCCTCATCCATCCTTGATATGAGGGTATGTGTCTAGTCTCATGTAATTTGTTATGCTGTGTGTGGATGATATCCCAAGAAGGCCTGCTCTTTCTAAAGGAAAACGGAGGAGGAGTGGATCTGGGGGGAAAGAGGTAGGGGTTGGGAGGAGGGACTGGGAGTAGAAAAGATGTGGGTATTTGGGGGAGAGTCTGGGAAGGGAAGAGAGAGGGAATCTGTGGTAGATATATTATTGTATGAGATAAGAATAGATAAATAATAAATAAGTACAAAATAAAAACAAGCAAATAAAATAACATCAGACTAAGTCTCTAGCAGATGGCTTTTGAAGTATATTTTTAAAAATTAAATAAATTTTTAAAAATTAACTAAAAATAGTTTTATAAGGGAGAGACACCCAAGAGCCAGCCCCTCTGTCCGAGCCAGCTAGAGGAGAGCAACACCCACACTCACTACTACAATGATAGAATATGAAACACAGAAATTGAAAAAGGGAACAGAGACTGTATATATGGAAGAGAAAATGAAACTGAGCCATTTTGTGTGCTGTAGACAAAAGTGAAACTGGAGACAAGATAACAGTGAGGAACAGGAAGATAGGAGGAGCCTGCCTAACTCCCTGATGCCATGTTGGGATCATATTCCTGCTGGAGGTCACTTCTTTGTTGTGACCCTATCAAAGCCAAGGTCTAATTTGATGTCCAAGGCTCCTGTTCCTGGCTGGGCTGTTGCCTGAAGTCATGTTGATGTCAGAGCACTATGTTGAGCTGGCCCCATCCCTCACCTGGGCAACCCAGTAGAGCTGACTCTGATGGCACAAGAGCAGGAGAGCTGACCAATTCAGCTTTTATCCAGGCCCAGATCCATCACTCTTAGTTGGCAGATTCCAGCATCCACCCTATCTAAGAACTGTGTGAATAGACCAGTCCTGAAGATCCAAAGCTGCAGGATCTCCATGACATAAGGCAAAGCAGATGTCCTGTTAGGATACAGTATTGATAGTATAAAGAAGCCAGAAGTCTCAAACCAGACCAATGACTCATTACAATGAGCAATACAAGTCAAGCTGTTTGAGTAAAAGGGGTATAATGTGTGACACACAGAAACTCCCATAGCAATAGGTATGTTTGGGTTTTGGTTTGGATTTGGTCTTTTTCTTTTTCTTTTGGGAAAGGGAGGTTACAAGGCAAAGGACAAATTTGGCAAAGGACAAATTTAAAGGGACAGGAAGATGAGTGAGTGGTTTGGGTGTATGATGTGAAATTCACAAAGAATCAATAAAAAGTTTAAAAAAATAGAAATTATTTACATAAAAACTCTCTGCAAGTATTAGTGTATAAATGCACTAAATGGTGCATTTAGTTTTAATTTTTAGAACTTTGGAATGCTTAGTCAAAGTGGATGAAAATGAAACCTTGCATCAGGAAAAGCTGAGTGTTTTACTTTACAGTTGAAGATGAGACATATATTCAGCTATTCACCAATACATTCAAGTAATAGATGCATTTCATGGGCTAACGATTTTTTATTTCTAATGCATAGAGATTATCAATAGTTATAATTCATTTTATGACATACAAAGTAAAGATACAGTAGAAAGGTTTATGATAATTTATTATTCCTTAATATATTTATATTGACATTCTGGATGTATAAAGTCACTGTACAGATCTTGAGAAATTTCTGATTTTCCTAAAGCTATATAAAATGTAATGCAGTAGTAGCAAATAACATGGGGTTTTGGTAGTAACATAGAGGAAAAATACAATGCAAAGTGATGTAACGCTGTAAATTTTGAAAATTTAGATATGTTTACATTGCATAGCATTTTGTAAGATGCAAATATTTTAATATTTGAGTGAAATAAAGTGGCTCCAAAGTGGCTATTTAAAGTCATAGTGGATTCATCTTTAAGTAAATTTAATTAAATTTAAGCAAACACTTGATTATTCTTTTAAGGTCATTAAAATGCATCATGCAGTATATTCACTAGAAATGCATAAGACAAAATTATCATGTCAGAGAGCTTCTAGCTGGAAAATCAAGTAATTGTGTAATTATTTTCTTCATTCATTATCAAAATTGACTACAAGTTCTTAATTATTCATAAATAGATGTGTCAATGGATGATCTTTTATATCAATCTGACATATAAGTTCTAAAAAAAATTTCATGAGTATGCTAAATAAGGAATAACAGAGATTTTAAGGTAGTGAAGAAGATAAATTGATCACACAACAGATTTTTGCCTTGCAATTAATGTGAAAATTTTTATGTATGGAAAAATAAGCATCATTTTAGTTTCTATCTACTTTTAGTTTTCTCTCTCCTAATTTCAACTTCTTATGGTGCTATTGATAGAGTTACTTTTATCAGTTTGTTCTTTTCCTTCTGCAGTCCTCTTCATTATCCTTAATCGGTCTGTCTTACTTTCTTATGTTAAAAAAAAAAAAAAGAAGAAGAAGAAATTTCAATTGTGTGCAGAAAAACATGCACTAGTATGTAGGAGGAAAAATCCTAGATATCCTAATCTGTAGGAGAAGAAAGTGTGTATCACTAGCATACACACATACACACACACACAAACACACACACACGTGTGTGTGTATATATACATATGTGTGTATATATATGAAAAGCATTAAATTGTGTATACAACATCACTTGATTGGTATTAAATAAAGATAAATAATAGTAGTTAAACTTCAAAGTGGAGCCAGAGAGACCTACAAAACCCTTGTTGGTGAACAAAAGCTGATATGGTGCTTTGACTTGAAATGAGAGAAATATATATTGAGTCAGATGAATCTCCTTTTCTTCCAGTCTCCTACTTGTAGCTCAACCTATCAATGGTTTATTATTCATTTATAATCCTGTCTACATCTGATTTATGTTATTACTTCCCAGAAAATTGCACTTTAGGAGAAATGAAGAGTGAAAATGTCTTTTATTGAAAAAGGCAGATGAATATGCATGGCTGGAATACATACATACAGCAACGAGTGTGATTCTCATGTTAGAAAAAAAATGTTAATTCTCTTAAGATGGTTGAAGTCATGGCATATTTCATTCTTAGATGGACAATTGGCGTGAATTGCAGCAGTGATTCCTTCACAAAATAAAAGATTGATGATGTGGTTTCAGAACTGAAACTAGATTATTGATTAAGAAATTCAATAGAAAAGATAGTATCTCCTAAGACTTATGAAAAGCTGGAAAGAATTCTAGCCATTCTCTGAAGTGAGAATTACTGGATCGTATACACTTAGCTTTTCAATTTATGTGCCAATATTCAATAACCCCATTTATCAAACATTAGAAATGTTTATAATTTTCTTAAAAAATAAACCTGTGTACATCCATTCTTGATCCCTAAAATTCGTGCTATGTTTGCTTCCGTTTACACTCACATTTCAGTTTTACTAAATACTTATGTTTCTGCTGTGAACTCTGAAGAATTGGAAATAAGTCCTTCATAAGGTGTGTGTGTGTGTGGTGTGTGTGTGTGTGTGTGTGTGTGTGTGTGTTTCTGATTCCTTTTAAGATATTTATGTCTTACACAAAGCATGCTTGTTTTGCTCCCTTAAGAAATTTTCCTGTACAGAAGTCTGGTGCATGTTGAGCTCATACAGTACATAATACGATCCTTTCAAAGATTTTGTGAAGCATCTGATACAAGTTGAACACTTTGATAAGTGCTCCTGTGGAGGCAAAAATATTTTGTAGTCTATTTTAGTAAGGAAATTAGAAAATTTGAACCGCCATGCTACTGAATGGAGAAAATAAAATTTCTACTGAGAAACCCAATTTAATCCTGCTATGTAATAATCAAAATACAAAATGTACAGAAAAAAAGAAAGAATTTTAAAAGCAGTAAGCGGAAAAGGCCAAGTAACACACAGACCTACCAGAATTATACTTGACCTTTCAACTGGGACTCTAAAAGCCAGAAGGGCATGTCTAGATGTCTTACAGACCCTAAAAGACCACATTTGCCAGCCCAGATGACTATACCTAGCAAAACTTTCACTCACCATGATGGAGAAAACAAGATATTCTATGACAATATCAAATGTAAACAATATCTTTCTTCCAATCTAGCACTACAGAATATACTAGATAGAAAACTGCCAAACAAGGAGGTAACTACAAGCAAGAAAACATAAGAAATACATAATTTCACACCAACAAATCCAAAAGAAGAGAGGAACACATACACACACACACACACACACACACACACACACACTACCAACAACAACCACAAAATAGCAGGAATTAACAATCATTACTCATTAATATCTCTCATAGAGGAAATATTGTGAGACAGGGTGACTGGGAGGGGGCATTGAGCAGATAAAGAGTGAATAAGTAAAAACTAAAATTAAATTTAAAAATTATATCTCAGGATCAATGGACTTAATTCCCCAATATAAAGACAAGCTAACAGAATTGATATGTAAACAGGATCCATCAGTATTCTGCATTCAAGAAGCACATCTTGTTTCTGAGCAACGAAGATAGACACTACTGTAGGGCTGATTCTGATGCTGTTCTATTCCCTAATTGTATCTTGATCTGTCAGTAAAGAAGCTGTGGGCCAATTGCTGGGTGGAAGGAATAGGCAGGGTATCTAGTGCCCTGGAGGAAAAGAATGAAATGCACGGGAGGAAGAAAGAGTTCGCCAGGCTTCCAAAGGAGAAAAGTTGACTAACCATGTGAAATCTTGAAATGGAGTGGCCACAAAGACCACTCCCTACAGGTGGATGATCAGAAGAGTTTAGCAACTAAAGTTTAGGGTAGGTGGGTGGTACGGAGTTAAGAGTATTGATAAGGGCAAGCTTTTCCAGGTGAAAGATAGTATTACGCAGTATATATAGTATATATAGTATATATAGTAGAACCACTGTGTGTATATCTTTTATCTGTGAATTCAAGGGAAGCTGAGTGGGGGCTGGAAGCAGGGCCTGTTCTTAGAACTTACGCTGGGTAGCAAAAGCTATACATAACACACTACCTCCTAGTAAAGGACTGGAGAAAGCTTTTACAAGCAAACAGACCCAAGGAACATGCTGGCATAGCTATTCTAATACTTAATAAAATAGTGATTGGACTAAAATTAATCAAAAGAGATGGGGAAAGACACTTCATACTCGTCAAAGAAAAAGTCCATCAGGATGATGTCTTAATTCTGAACATCTATGCCCCCAAATGTAAGGGCACCCATATTAGTAAAAGAAACATTACTGAAGTTTAAATTACACATTGAAAATCACACAATAATTTTGGGAGAATTCAGCACTCCACTCTCACCTATTTTCAGGTAATCAAAACAGAAACAAAACAGAAATAATTACAAAGAAACTAAAGAGAAAAATATAACAAAGATTATGAATGAAATAACCTAATAGATATCTACACAAAAGAATATACCTTCTTTCAGCAACTCAAGGAATCATCTCCAAAATTGAATATATACCTTTTCACAAAGCAAGCCTCAACAGATACAAAAAGATGGAAATAATACCTTGCGTCTTCTCAGATCACCATGGACTAAAGCTGAACTTTAACAACAACAGAAACAGCAGAAAGCTTACAAACTCATGGAAACTGAACACCACTCTATTCAATGACAGCTGTGTCAAGGACAAAATAAATACATTAAAAACGTTCTAGAATTCAATGGGAATGAAGGCTCACCATACCCAAACTTATGGGAAACAATGAAAACAGTGCGTAGAGGAAAGTTCAATGTACTGACTGCCTTTATAAAGAAAATGTAGGGCTCTCACATTATCAACTTACAACAAAAAGCCTAGAGTGATAGTGCTTGTTATTTCTGTAAAAAATGACAAAGTAGGCTAAAGGTAAATACCATTTACAGATGGTTGGTGAGGATAAATGTTGTTATCTTGACAAAAACAAAACAATATGCTGCATTGTTTTAATAAGAGTACTGAAAATATTAAAATATTTATGAGCCTCATGACTCATTTTAATCAATTATTTGAAGAATTAAAAGGCCCATATTCTCTAGTAAAAATAAAAGGTGTAAAATTGTTTATCTGACTATTTGGTTCACATTAGAAATGTAGGACCATCTTAGCAAAGTATAACTGGTTGATAACATTTCTGTGCATGTGCCAAGGATTATTTTCTTTAGTATTCTGAAGGATTTTTAGAATTATCTTATATTTTTTTAGAATTATCAAGCGTATAAGAAATTCCTATCATACAAAGTCTAGAAGAAAATGTACAAATATTTCATTTTATTGTTTGTTATTGATTGATTGTACTCAAATTAAAAGCATGTAAAGTAATTGTTTGGTAACATGCTAACTACTTAAATATATTCTCTGTGAGTTCAGCATATATATCATTCTAGAAAAGTTATTTAACAATAACCATATCATTAAATATTTCCTCTGAGTTAAAAATGTTTTTAGATGCACACCAACATTACCTCATGAGGTAATTGCATATTTTCACAGATAGAAATAATAGAAAGTTATTTTTGCCACACAAATAGTTCATAAACATTGGGCATGCACATTGTATGCATGCAGACACATACAAACATGTGTAACATCTGTGTATATGAGTACACACAACATATGAAGTACCAGGTTTGAAATCAAGATTTCAGTGCCTCATACATACAAGTTAAATGATTAGTAAACTACATCTCCAGCATCTAAGAACTGATATGCTTTTTATATAAATCTTTATCAAAATCCATTCCTAAAATTTTAGCAGAAAATTCAATTTAAAACTTAATTATTCCTTATTAACTTATGTATTGTATACTTAAGATAAATAGTGTGCAAAATGACAGCATAACAATGAGTGCATAGAAATACCATTATGTACTGTTATACAAAACACAAAATGACTTGGAGTATATTGGTCAGATTGTATCTAGAATCGAGGCCTTCATTCTCTGGGTTATATTCTACTTTCATGTGGTCCCTTGTATCCTTCTATATTTTATATAGATACAGTATTGAGCATTAACTTAACATTAAACGTTAAATTGAAACAGAGAATTTTGTATCAAATTTTAGATGTAACAACATCTGTGTCCTCATGAGATTTTAGAGTCAACATGTGTCACTTTGTCACTTAATTTTCACTTTTGTTAAATAAGAATAATACCATAATAAACTATTATCTTAGGACCACACAAAATGTTTGGTTTACCAAATTGTTTAATGAGTAATTATTGTCTATAAAATAGCACTGTTATGCAGATTCTGTCAGTTATACTAGTTTTAGCTAATTCTGATTGTCAATGGAGTACTAAGTCACAAATGGGAGATCAGATTCTGACTTCTAAGTTGCTCTTTCAAGTTGGTATAGAAATTGTATGAATTGCAAAATTATTTTTAAAACATACAGTTTGAAATTCTAACCATAAAGTTTTTTACATTATCATTTTAATAAAGCAAATAAGAGACCATTTTGGAAGTGGGGGTAGAAAGAGTTTAAGAGGCCAAGTAGGGGAGGTCTGTGGTGAAAAACAGCTTTCAGAGATGACAGGCCCGCTGTACTTATAAACTGAGAACAGCTATAGTTGTCTACACAACACAGTTACAAGATCAAGCTAGTTAACATTCTCCCATGGAGATAAGAGCTGCTCATAAGCTTCTGCCCTACCTGAGAAGCTATTTGTAGCCAATGGCCTCTGGAGGCAGAAGACACAATAGTATTTAAGACTGTGGCTCCTGGTAGGTTGAACACTCTCCAGTAGATATCCCTACTATCAGGGTCATGTAGACAGCAAATTGGACTTAGATGTTTATTTGAAAGAAATAAAAATTAAATTTTCTGAGAAATGGGAGATAATGGATCTAGAAGTTAGAGTAATCATGAGTTAATATACTTAAATACATTTTATTAAATTAGTAAACACTGTGTTATAACTAGAAATTTACTAAACATACTATATCAACTACATTTTTTTTTTATTTTAGGCAGCTATTAAGTGTTAAGAATCTTACATACTAGTCTCAAACAGAAAAAGTTTCTAAAGTTTTTCATCTATTCCATATCTACTCAGAAATGCACTATGATAATTTGGGACTGTGCTGTTTCATAGAACCCAGGATCAGTTCTTAATATCCATGTGTGGCTGCTGATAGTGCCTTTAACTCTAGCATCATGGGATCTGAAACGCTGGCTACAAATGGGCATATATACACAAAAAAATACATACAGAAATATAAAACAAACCTTTTAAAGAGTACCATAAGTTGATACTAAGGTCAAGAAAGTAGCATCTTTCCCTCCGGGTATTTCTTTTGCACTGTACTATATTACATTCTATATCTATCCTACAATTTCTATTCTGGTAGTCTTTTCTACAAGCTATCTGTGTTTTCCTTTGCATATCATATATATTTCCTCTTAAAATTTGTATGAAATAATAAAAGTCATTTGCTTTGTAGAAATATATTTATCTTTTAATAAAATAGTAATATGCAAAATTTCTTTTATGGTCAGACTTTCAGACTACATGACATTTAAAAAAAATAATTTTGTTTTCATATAATTTCTATAAGAACTGGTGATTTCTGCTTATGATAATGACAGATAATGAATGACCTAGTCTTATTGAATAAATTATTTCTGTTCCAATTATGTATCATTTAACTCTGAAAATTCCAGTAAAATACGGTGGGTTCTAGATACTGAAGGACATGTGGAATACCATTTCAGAGGCTCTGCACATTTCTGGAGGCATCACAGCTTAATTCTGTTCAGATTGTGTTTATTAAGTAACTTCCTTCAAAGTTCTTTGTTTATAATCTATTGCTTTCTAGCTGTGACTTTGGTGTCTTAAAATATAAATGTACTTGAATACATGGAAGATGCCTGATTATTATTGTAGGAGTTTTATTATTTAATAGTTTAATTTTCATTTTTAACCCTGCAAGTTGCTGTAAATATATTTATTATATATATCATTAATATGCTATTAGTGTTGTCAGGCAATGTCATGTCTATTTCTGTTCCTTTCTATTATTTTGCAACTTACTCTATCTATATAGCAAAGTGATAAAAGTAGGTTTTGAGATATTTATTTATTTATTTATTTTTATTGGAAATTTTATTTACATTTCAGATGTTCTCTCCTTACCCAATTTCCCCCCTCCCTCCCAGGAACTCACTATCCCTTCCCCCCTCCTCCTGCCTCCACGTTGGTGTACTCCCACCCAGCCTCCCCCATATCTCACCTCCCCACCCTCGAATATCCCACCCCCACGATGCCCAGCCTTCATGGGACCAAGGATCTCTTCTCCCACTTATATATAGCTCCCTTGCATATATAGCTGGAGCCATGGGTCCCTCCCTCAGCGCTCCCAGGCTGGTGGTTTAGACTCTGGGGGCTCCGGTTGGTTGGTATTGTTGCTTTCCTCATGGTGTCACAAATCCTTTCAACGCCTTCAGCCTTCACTCTATCTTCTCCTTTGGGAACCCCATGATCAGTTTGATGGTTAGCTGTGAGCATCTGCCTCTGAGTATGTCAGACTCTTGCAGACTTCTAGGGATACAGCTATATCAGGCTCCTGTCAGCATGTACAACCTGACATCCACATCAATGTCTACCTTTGGTAACTGCACATGGGATGGATATCCAGGTGGAATGGTCTGTAGACGGTCCCTCCTTCAGTTTCTGTCCTGCACTGTGTCTCCATATTTGCTCTCTATTGCTACAGAGATATTGCCACTTTAAATTTTTAAAATTAGTTCATGGTTGCTAATGACCTTCTTTATACCATAAAAAGTTGATTCTAGAAGAATATCAAAGTTGGAATAAATCAAGTTGTCTCCATGTGCTTTATAATAATTGTGGTAGCATAGTACATGTAAACAAGAATGTTTAACTGAATATAATTAAGAAGTATTACATATATTGTGTGCATATTTTTTATTTTCCCTTCTTATGAAAAATGTTATCTCATATTTCTAAAATAGCTGGATAATATAACAATATTAATATTTTAAAAATAATTATTTTGAAACCAAATTCTGAATTCAAATTTACTCTGAACAGAGGTGGAATTTTTTCTTTTTATTAAAAAATTGGAATGAAATACTCTAATATAACAATCAAGAAAATTATAGATTAATATTGTCAAACATTACTTTCTGGAGAATAATTTATTAGGAGACTTTAAATTGCTATATTGAATGTTCTTCTAAGTCTGCAATGTATTATTTTTATATACTGTCAAGCAAATACTTGATAAAATTTATTTATAAAGTAACTGCTATAAAATTCTTAATGATTTTCTCTTTACTTTCTACAATGCATTTGTGACTGTGTCATGTAAATGAAATCTAGAAATGATATTTTCTATTTGGTCATTTTTAAACATTTGTAATTCCTTCATTGATCTTTAGTTGTTAAATATGCTATCTATCTTACTTAGGGGTATCATTGCTGTTCAAAAACATCAAAATCAAAAAACAACCTGGGGAGGAAAGGGTTAATTTCACTCATATTTCGATATAACAGTTCACTGTCAAAAGCAGTGAGGGTAGGATCTAAGTCAGAGGAAAGACACTGAGGCAGGACTGGATGCAGAGAGCACACAGGAGTGCCGCTTAGTAGCTTGCTCATCATGGCTTGCTCAGCCTGTTTTCATATACAACTCAGGACCACCAGCCCAGATATTTTACTACCCACAATTGGTTGTGCTTTCCCCAGTCAATCATTAAGTAATGCCCCACAGAACTGCTTACATTCTGATCACATGGAGGCATTTTTGTAACTGAGGTTCCTTCATATCAGAAGACTTTAGCTAGTGTAAAGTTGATATAAACCTATCCAGCATAATTGTCAGTTTGACACACAAATACATCACTTTTAACCCACAACCTTGACTTTCACATTTATCCCCAAGACCTCACACTAAAAACATAAATAACTTAAAAAGTCTTTACAAAATCAAACATATTAAACATTCCGTAACTTTTTTCCAGTTTTTTTCTTTTTTTATTTCAATTCAATATTTCATTTATTTACATTTCAGATGTTACCCTGTTTCCCATCACCCCCTCCATTAATCCCCTATCCCATCCCTCCTCCTCCTTTTTTGCTTCTATACTGTTTAAATTACATGCAAGTATTAAGGTCAGTTCTAGGTTGAGGAACTAGCAATACAATAGATGCAAATAGTCAAGGAACAAGTAGTTCCTTTAAAATATCCATTATTTTTAAAAATCCAAAATCACTTTTAAAAGCTCAAGGTCTTCAGCTCTGGGCTACTTTAACAATTCAAAATTGAATGAATCCTTTCTTATTTCAAAGGAAAGAATCATGGAATAGGCAAAAATCACATTATAGCAAACAAAACTTTAAAAATGTAAATAACTCAAAGTTCAATATCTGGGCTTCACTTATGATCTTTTGGGCTCCTCCAAGGGGCTTGAGTTCACTGGGTCCACCTTCTGAAACACACAGAGCTTGTTTTTTATGTTCTGGTTGTCTATACTCCACTCTTGCTGCTCCACATGTCATCCCATGTCTTCTACAAAATACATACCTTCTGCTCCATCTGTGCTGGAGTTTTACGAATAGCCACCCATAGGCTCTCTTCCTGGTTCCAAGCCTCAACTTCTCTGCATTGATCTCATCAATCCTGGGCCTTCAACTGCTACTGAGCTTACACAGTCAGTAATGGCCTCTCCTGGCAGCTCACAATGCCAAGCATGAGTGAGCTTACTCTCCTTGACCCTTTCATGTGTTTAAAACCAATATCACCTGGTGACTGTTATACAATCAAGTTTGTTTGCCAAAATCAAGTGTCCGCGCCCTACCTGACCAGCAGGAAATTAGATGCAAGACAACCAGGTTCCTTCTCAAGGCAGTTTAATCAGGATTGCAGTTACAGCAAAGCAGGTGTGACCCCCCTCCTACCCCTGGGACCAGGCTTATATCTACGCAAAGGCCAATGAGCATAAGCCATGTGTCATCTCCCATACGTCCACATCAGATCACGTGTGACTATTCCCTGCCCCGGCACAGCTTCAAAGCCAAATAAGGACTTGTTTATCACAAGGAGCACTCTCAGCCAGCGCCTTCTTTAGGGTGCGGCACACAGTGGCTCTCCACAATCAAGCACAACTATTGGTGCCTCTGGAACACAGCTTCTCTGTGCTCTCCTGAAACACTTCCCAGAAGATTTGTCCTTAATGATGCTGGTCTGTTCTAAATCTTAGCTAAATTCTCAGCTCTAGCTCACCAACATTGAGTATCTCAGCAAAGCAAATGTTTCCCTTTAGTAGTTCTTGTTATCTTGTTAATCATATCTATTTCTTCAAACTCCTGCTAACCAAAAGCATAGCATCTTAATTCAAAATATGAAGCAGTCATGATAGAGTTTTAAATTTCCCTCTGAAACTTCACAAAGCAGACCTATATCTTCTATACTGCTGTCAGTATTCTTATCATCCAAACACCTGAAGAACATCCCAATTAACTCACAATGAACACACAATGGCTATTCTAGCCCAACATTCCAAATTCCTTTCATAATCCTCCCTCAAATAATATGATACCTATAGCAGATGTCATGAATTCCTAGAAAATAATTCAGCTAAAATATATGGCTAGTCTAAAAATTAATATGTGCTAATAAGAGAATATGGTTGTGAGCTTCAAATATTAGATAAACAATACTAAAATGCTGGCTCATTCCACAAATATCTTGGATTGCACGGAAAAGTTAAAACTTAAGTCTGGAAGCTGGAGAATTCTTATGATGAGAATCAGAATTGAGTAATATCTATAGTTGTTCTCAAGCAGGAAGCCTCAGCTGACTACACTCTTAGTTTTCTAATGGAGAAAGGCCATGTATACCCGTGGAAAGGAAAATGAATTCCAGGACTGAGAAGAGCATAGATCATCAATATTTACTATTGCATTGAATGTGGAAAGTTAGATGAGAATGGTTAAAAAGATAAGAAAGTAAGAAAAAGGTTTAATTAGATGAAAGTTTTATAGTTTCATTCTTCTTGACAAGGCAGAGAGGAGAACTGGACTTTTAGAGAAAAGAAAAACATATACAGAAGCAGAAAGCAAGATGCTGGGTCAGATCTAGATTTCTATCTTTAAATTAATCATTGAGAGAACTCAAAATGCTTTAGAAGAAACTACATGTTAAGTAACCCAGAGTAGGCATGCAGGAGGTATTTTAGGAGAAAAAGATGCGAGATGGGATAAAAGATTAAAATAGTGACATAAATATGATGAATGTACATTTTATGCATACATGGCAATCACATTTTGAGGCATATCAATTTGTATAGTTAATGTACTTATAAAATAATATACTTTTTAAAAGACTAGCAATTACCCAAAAAAGCAAAATTATGGAATTAAATATAGATAGGGAGCTGGCAATACATGATTTTTGTCCTTATACTATATACTGATTGAATAATCCCTTAAATACTGGAAATGATTAAAATGTAATTTTCTTATTCACTACTATTTATAAAGTACAGAAATTAAGTAAAACATATTAGAAGACATGAAGAGAAAATAAAGAAATATTTGATAATTTCCTATAAAAATATATTTTAGTATGTGTCACTCTGTTAACAACTATCTTGAACTCTATAAAAGTTTATCTAAAAACAATAACAAACCAGAGAGTTTCTTGTAAATACAAACAGGTAAGCACAACTTTCCTGAGTATTCATTCTGTATTGTTCCCACAATTCTGACACAGAAGCACAGTGTTACATTTTTAATTCTTTTCTAATTGTGAGCACAAAATATATGACAGATGGAAGTTCAGGGAAGATTAATTTACTCTAGCTCAAACATTTAAAAGTTCAAGTCAATGATGTCAGGGTCATCATCAAAGACTTCATGGGACAGGAATATGCAATTGGGCCTCCTCACATCTTTATGGGTGAGAGAATAGGGACCTCTTTTTTTCTGTTGTTAGATATTCAACCACAGAATATGGGACAGTACCAACTATATTAAAAGGCTCTTGAGGTCACTTATTTTTATTTAAATCTCTGTGGAAATTTCCCTCGTCCACATCCAAAAGCATTTGTCTTAAGGAATAATAAATTCAGTGAATCTTATCATGAAGTTTAACAGTCAGAGACAAAATGAAGTAAGGCTTTATAGGTAGGATGAATGCAACAGAAAAAATGTTAAATAGCAGAAGTAAATCAAATTAATAGATTAAAAGAAATAATGTGTGAATATTTTAAATACTGATCACTTTTATAAATCGTATTCTTGAGGAGTTGACAACATAAATTCTAGAGAAGTGAACATTTTTAACATTGGGCAAAATAATAAAATGTACTGAAGAATTCAGGCAGTATTAGTACATTGCAAATTATAAATATCATTGTATGCGTGTGTGTGCATGTATGTGTGTGTGTGTGTGTTTGTGTGTAAGAGAGAGCTGGCTAATGGAGGATGATTCTATTATCATTATTTGTGAAACTCAAAATACTCTCTAAAATTGTACAGACAGACAAAATGCTTGACAATAGTTTGGGAAAACAATAAGTGGAGCCAATCAGTTACAAGATTTAAAGTAAGATTGTAGAAGAGCATGAGGAAAAATATTAGAAATAATGAAAAAATTAAGACTGCAAGACTTTTCCTTACAAGCTGCTGGGGTGTGAATGTATCTTCCTCCAGCTTGTGTCAGAAATTTAATGACCAAGGCAATGGTGCTGACCTTGGGGCAAAATGGGAAGCATTAGGCCATGAGGGCTTTACCCTCATGAATAAATTGATGTCTATTATTAAAAACCATGGAGCTTTGAGTCCTTTTTTTTTTTTTAACCATCTGCTTGCCCTCACTCCTTCCTTACACTGTAAGATGTGGCAGCCAAGAACAAACTCAGCAAATGCTGGCTACTTGGCAGAGCTCCCAACTACCAGAACAATACAAATTAAATTGAAATTACCAGCCTCAGGTATTCTGTCACACAGTAGATATGAGAATGAATATGTTTTTTTATTTATTTTGTTTCAATCTATTCTACTACTCAGATACAATTTTATTATATCAAGATTATGTCCACACTTTGGGAATTCTATCAGTATTACAAATAATCATTACTATATCTGTTAAAGAGAACCTGAGATGGTCCTCCTGTAGATGTTTTAGGAAGACCTTGAAGCATTGCAATATTACATGATGAACTTAAATGTTATGTGTATACCTACTGCCTGAGGAATTTGATAGTTCCTTGTTTTCATTCCTCTTCTCAGGCTTTTGACCCCCATAAGACGTAAAAATGTGATATAAGAATGTGCTAATATCTGTAAAATGTCTTGAAAGTAAGGGGGGAAGTTTACATCTTTCAGTGTAAATCAGGATCCAGAAAGATATATCAAATTTTGAGTAAAGTGTAAAACCAACAATGTTCCATCAAATATTTAGTCGAAAACAGCTTTCTTGAAGGGGAGTTTCAAGATCTTCTCATTTAAAAAAATTTTTATTGGTTATTTTATTTATTTACATTTCAAATGTTATTTCCTTTTCCCGATTTCTCTTCTAAAACCCCTATCCCACCTCTCTTCCCCTGCTTCAATGATGATGCTCCCCCACCCACCAACCCAATCGTGCCTTACCACCCTAGCATTCCCCTATACTGGGGAATCAAGCCTTCACAGAACCAAGGGACTCCCATCCCATTGATGCCGGATAAGGCCATCCTTTGCTACATATAAAGCTGGAAGGGAGAGGGAAGAGGGAGAAGGAGAGAGAAGAAAGGAGAGATGTGAAGGGAAAGTGAAGAGGAAATCCCCTGAGAGCTCTGTGGGGGGATCTGTTTGGTTGGTATTGTTGTTCTTCCTATGGGGTTGCAAACCGGCTCCTTCATTCCTTCTGCTCATTCCTCCATTGGAGTCCCTGTGCTCAGTCTGATGGTTGGCTGCTAACATCCAGATCTGTGCCATTTAAAGATATTCTACAGTAAATACAGACACAGCAAAAAGGGAATCAGTGTTATGGCTGATGTAGATTAAGGCAGTGGTCTGTGTAGATAAAACCAGACTCATGATTCCCCTGTGAAATATAATCCAAGTAGAATTTTCACACCTTGTGATGGCTTTTTTGTCCCTTAAGTTTGCTTCTATGGTGAACTACATTGATGGATTTTTGTGTGTTGAACTATACCTAGAATTCTAGAATGAATTCTATTTGGTGGACAATGTCTTTAATGTGTTTCTTCTTCGTTTGTTTGGCAAGTATTTTGTTGAATATTTATGCATCAATGTTCATAAGTGAAACTGGTCTCAAATTTTCTTACTTTGTCCACTTCTTGAGGTGCTGAAAAAGGCTTTGACAAAACCTGAAACCACTTCAGAAAAAAGTCTAAGAAATATCAGGTGTAAAAGGAACATACCTAAACAAAACAAAAACAATATACAGCAAGTTGACAGTCAACGTCAATATAAAGGCAGAGAAACTTTAAACACCTTCTGTAAAGTGGCTATATAGAAAATTAACACACAGAAATCAGTAGCCTTACTTTATTTACCTGATAATCAGGCTATGGAAGAAGTTAAGGAGATGACACCCTTCACAGTAGCCACAAATATAAAATATCTTGGTGTAACTCTAACCAAGCAAGTCAACGGCTTGTATGACAAGAATTTCAAGTCAGTGAAAAAAGAAATTGAAGAAGATATCAGAAGATGGAAAGATCATCTGTGCTCATCAGTAGGATTACCATAGAGATGCCTGAAAGAGAGGAGAAATCTACAGAAGACTTAATTTGACAGTGATTGAATCAAGTAATTTAAGGAAGGAAGCAATTCTTCTGCCAGTAATGTACAAGGTAAGAATGGGATTACTAAGGTAGAAATTGCAGAATGTAGAACAGAAGTAAAAAATTCAGTTGACTATACTAAGCAAATTATTTTCAATGTAGGTGAATGATGTTATACAAAGAAAAGATGTGCTTCTTAGGTATACCTTAAAATATTTAGTCTTAATCACAGCTAATTCACCATTTCCTTGACACTCCAAGCAGCAGCAGCAGCAGCAGCAACAACAACAACAAAACTTAGGCCTTTAAGCATTATACTAAATATATACTTCCTGTGCTTTGTTAATAGAACCACTATAACACACAATACCTCTATGAACATGATGGCTTACTTAATATCATAAGTTCCTGTCAAAAGCTCTATAGCAGGAAAAAAGATACATTTTCTTCTCATTGTTTCATCTCTGTAATAATGCATCTGTAAGCTGCCATATCGCTATGTGTAGAGTTTTCCTACTATATCTAGGAAACATAATCTCCCAGAAGGCATTCTGATACCTATAACTTTCTTCTCTCTTTTTTTTTAATTGATGTTTTTGAAATTTAGGTTTAAATATGGTAGATATATCAATTCTGGATGCATACCCCAAACTGCATGTTTGAGAATTATAGATTACTATAATGGTATTTTCTGCAAAAATTAAAACTTTCATATATTTAAATAATTTTTACATTATCTGTTTGTAGAAAGGAAATGGTACTTTGATGAGGGGTAAGAGCTATAGTTATAGTTTTCTATAGGAATACAGCGAAGAATTACACTGGTTTAGTAAATTGTCATTAATAAGTTCTCTAAGACCCATGAGCTGACAAGCCATAGATATTTTAAGAATCAGATATGTTTTTCCTCCTGGTAAATGGGCCTTCAATCTAATTTGACAGTGTTGGTTACTACCAAGATATAATTGCCATTATTGGACATGCAGATTTGAAATATGAGCAGAATTCTTTCTCTCCATATACATAACTAAAAACCAAACAGAGACTTAAATTTAAGCTTCAAAATGGAAAATCACTATAAGAAATCTGTAAGAAAGTAAAATGAAAGCACTTCAAGATATTAGTGTAGCTAACAGATTCTTATTGTCTGTCTGTTTCTTTTGATGTTTGTTTGTAATAGGAACCCAAAGCACATCTAATGGGACACATATACAGAAAGGGTTCTTTGAAACCACAGAAGCTATTTCAGAACTGTTGAAGCTAGAAGAGGATTGCAAAACAACCCATGGATGGGAGTAAATGTTAACATATGTTGCATTTGGTAAATTATTAATATTTGGAACAAAGTATGATACTCAAGAAAATGGTCTTCAAAAATCAAACTACCTAATTCAAAACTGATCCAAAGAAACAAGCTCATATATCTCAAAAGAATAAATGCAAATACCTAATAAACACATGATCATTTTTACAGATCATCAGGAAATCACTAATCAAATGATAATATAAATTAATCTGAACTTCATGTAGTCTAACTCCTACTAAATGTTATATGAATGTGATATCTTAAAAGCAGCATTTGATTGTATATATCATGTCATAGGATTTTAGGACTCTTGGATTATTGTAAAGGCATAAAGAGGATATTTGTTTGTACGAAATTTTCTTGAATTCTTTCCCGAATAGGTCAAAGCTTCTGTAAATTCCTCTGGATATCTGTGCTTGTGTTTACTTACACAATGCAAAGTGCAAAAAAAAAATCACCTACGAAGATGTACTAATCACAAATACTGCAAAGGTCAATAGAAAAATATTAAAGATTTTCTTTTGTCTATATTTTCTATTTTAACTCAAGTCAGGGATTATTCATATCTTCTTCACATAAATCTATATTTTATTTGATATAATAAACATTAATAATTATTTTCTTGGAAAAATCACATCAGATAGGATAAGTTATAGTCAAATAATTTTCCTGGAAGAGTAAAGCCAGACATTTCTCAATTTCCTTCATTAAGAAATAATAATAATAATAATAATAATAATAATAATCCTCCATTCAAATTTATAACCCTAGAAAGGACCCTTGTGAATCTTGTAAACTCTGAAGCTCTTGGACTTTGTAACTGCAAGAGCTGGTGTAGCCTTCTAAGACTTCTTACCTTCCTGAATCTTGTTGGCTTTCCTCCTTCTGCTAGGAGGAAATAACTACACACACACACAAACACATACACACACACACACACACACACACACACATACACAAACACCAAACTACTTTCTATTTTCATGAATTTATAATTTATCTAATCGTATTTGTTAATAAACTTACTACTAATTTGTTAGTACAGTTTAAAAGAAATGAGTTCAGTAACAAACTGAAATATCTTTTTAAACTTCACCATTAATATTTAGTAAAGAAAATATATATATTAACCTAAATTTATATGGGAATTATTTACTATTTTAGCCCCATGATTTTTATACATGAATTGAAGTATAATTAAAACACCAATTTTTTAAAATTTGCTTGTTAATATATATGTAAAAAATTAATAAAAGATTTAGGTCAGAAAGAATGTATATGTTTATTTGAGTATGAGTTTTAATGGATAGAAAAGTAAACACATCTAGGAATGGATACAAGAAAGTTTCCTTAGCGTGTATTATGTAGTGCGATTTTGGAATAGTGGGAGTCTTGTCTACAACTGGGTCAATGTGAACAAAGTTGGAGCTCAGTCAGTGAATTAATTTCCAGTTGCTGCTGTCAAAATTGGCAAAAGTTTTGTGATTCCAAACAACACTGATCCATTATTTTACTCAATAAGCCTCACTGGCCTAAAATCAAATTGTTGGCAGGATGGTACTCTGGCTGGAGCTTGCAGGAGAGGGCAGGCGGCCATGTCCTTTAACTTTCAATGGGCTTTTCATGCCCCTTTCTCCACCTCTGAAGATGGGCACAACATGTCCAAATATTACCCAACAGAAAACTCTTTTTTTTCTCTTGTTTTTATTAGTTTCTAAAGGTTGTTTGTGTTTACATGTGCTCCACTTTCATATTTCACAAATTTTCACAATTTGTATTAAAATGATAACATCTTCAAATCCTCTGTAACAGTCCACTTGAGGCTTCCATGTACTTGGACAATGAAATCTTTGAGTTGGAAAGGAATTGGTATTCTTACTGTATACTATTAATATATGCCAATGTATTATTGTTCTCACTGGTAACTGTTGATGTGATACAGAAAAACAAAATCAGTATGCTCACGAGCCATCACTGATTCAAATATAAAATGTTATGCAATTAATCTAGTGAGTGTTTAATTTCAGTGCTATGATGGGATGTTTGCCACTGAAAAGTTATTTTTAAATGAATATTTATTACAGAGTGTCTGTAATAAATTTATTTAAATAATTTATTACAGAGTGACTAAAGTCATGTTCATTTTGCCCAATATTTTCCTTTTAAACCAATAATCATTTTCATTGTTACGTATCAGTGTTCTTTGTACTGAATTCCATGCATGTATATATAGATATAAAATCTCATCTAATTAGTATATAATAAATAAGAATATTTATATGAAGGGAATAAAACTCCTCAGGTCTCAATGCTAGTTAAAGAACCGTAGGCGATGCAGGAGAATTAGTCTTCCTGATGGAATAGCACATCAAATTTGTTATCAATACCAAATTCTCAGCTGTAAAAACATCTATATACATGTAACTAGATAAGGACTAAGCAGTCACATATACATGTGTGTGTGTTCATATATATATATATATATATATATATATATATATATATGAGTGTGTGTGTGTGTGTGTGTGCATGTGTGTACACACACACACATATATACAGAGAGAGAGAGAGAGAGAGAGAGAGAGAGAGAGAGAATGAGAGAGAATGAGGACACAGAGCAGAGAAGCAATTACATAAATGAGGCAATGAATATGAGAGATATCAATAGAACACACGAAAGTTTTGCCAACTTTATTTAATAAAAAGAATACTTCATTTTACTAGGTAAGAGGTACAAGACATGGAAGAAATGTAAATAAACCTTCATTTTAAAGAACAAATGATTTACATTCCTTAAGAAAGGTGTCTGCCACCCTGCTGAAAACCATAGTAACAAGACAGAAGACCCTAAGAAGCTAAGATTCACAAGCAGAAGTTAAGATAACATGAAATTTCACCAAGAGTTTACATTGTTTGTTGATCTGTGGTGACTCCTTTTAAAAAATAATGTTCAAGTTTTTGAAAATACTGAGTTATCGATTGCTGTCAACATAGAAGCAGAGAAAAAGATGACATGATGGATGCTGAGAAAATTTAAATTCAGCATCTGCTCTCGAAAGTTTTAAAATTTAAAAGTAGTTTTTCTGGACATGTTAGAGAGATGTAATGTGTTTGTATGGAAGTTGGCCTTGTAACATGAATAGGATTCAAATTGTTTTTCCCCTTTAGGTTATCTTTTTTCTGATATAATTGTATTGATAACTTATTACTTGTAAAAATATTGGCTTCTTTAATAAAGCACCAAACAGTCCATGATACAGTAATGATATTAATTAATTAGGTGATGAGAAATAGGCATGAGAGCAAACTAATTTGAAATTTTATTTCTTTAAAATAATATAAGATGAAGTGTTAAGTGAACTAATACAGCTGTATTAAGATTTATTCTCTATCTATCATCTGTCATCTATCTATCTATCATATATCTATATATCTATATAAACATGTGTGTATGTGTTTGTGTACTCACATGTATGCACATGTTCATGCCACAGTGGTCTCATAGAAATCAGAGGACAAATTCAGGGTTCAGTGAATTTACTCTGTGAATTCTGAGTATCAAGCTCAGGTCCAGAGGCTTGATGGCAAGCTCCATTGCCCCTTTACCAAGCAATAATTTTTTTGTCTATTGTAATGTCTCAAGTGACTCTCTAAACATGTAACCAGACTTTTAATGTTAAATATATATATTTACTCAGGTACACATTTTACTTTCTGGGGGTACAATAGGTTGGTGTGTGTCTGTTCATTTTGGAAAAATTCCTTTCATGGTTTACTTAGTATCTTTGTTTTGCCTTACGTTTCTGAATTTATCTTATGGGTTGTGGAGAGTTGAGAAAGCTGTGAGTAAATGTGTAAGGAGTTGGATGGTCCTAAGAGAATTCGTATTATTGACAATAGCTAAATCTCAGACTGTGTGCCTTAGGCCATAGTAACTTCCCTTGAGGTCTAGTTCCTTAGATCCAGGAAATCTCTTGTGTGGTAAGTCTTTTGTGAGAGCTTTTCATACCAGGAAAGTGGCTCTGTCCTTCCTGTAGGCAAGAGATGAAGGAAGAAAATGGCGGCTTACTGTAGCACTGCTTTGAGAGAGGCAGGCTGCATGAAAAGAATTTCACATGTTTACAAGTGAAGACTCATCATTTAATAAATAGGAGGATCAACTGTGAGTGGAGAAAGCCTGAGTAAATATGCAAAGTGAAGACCAGGTCTTGTATGAACGTGTGTAATTAACAAGACCTCAAGGCCTTGGACTTATTGAAATTGGCAAAGTGTTTCTCCTTTGAAGTCTCAGTGGAATTGCAAAACTTCTTATGTGTAAAGAATATGTTTCCAAAACAGGATTACAATGTGCGTAAAAAACATGGCAAAATACAACTTCCTCCACTATGAAGAGTACAACCTGAGACTGATCCTTTACAGAGATCTACTAATTTTACTTTACCCCTCCTCTTGCCAGCTTTTGAATACATACATTTGTATATCTGTTATTACTTCATTTCTCATCATCCCAATCAGGTAGGTTTTCAAAAACCAAATGTGCAGTAAGTGAAAATAGACAAATTTCTGTTTATATAATTTATATGGTCCACTGTATATCAATATGCTTTTTGTCAACTATCATGTGATATATACCTACATACAGTACCATAATATATGTACAGAAGTATTTAATTGAATTTATTCTATGAGATAAATAGATATGGGATTTATTTCAAAATGATCATATTTCATGTCCTTGTCAAACAATTTTAAGGGAAGACTTTCATGAACAAAAGTATATTTAGTTATTAATTCAATTTTATTCCATAAATGCAATGGAAAACATCCTTATGTCCTATTTGTTAAAATATATCAAGTGATGCTTCACTCAACACTATTATAATCTGCTTCCACTTTAGAATTTGGGGTTATCTTGATAAATAGCATAAAATCTAATATAAGTGTAGATATTATTGTTTTCAGGTTTATGAGATTGTGTAGATGTGATTGTGTGCATGTGTGTACATGTGCATGTGTATCTTTAACAAGAATAAAGATGTAAAATACAGAAGACTGATGTAAAATCTGTTGAGTACAATGGACACACTGTTTCAGAAGCCTTTAGAATTATTAAATCCCAGATATCATTAACTGTAATTGGTCTAACATTAAAAGAAAATTGCATTTGAATTGGGTCTTATAGAATTTCAATTGTGCAGAACCTCCAGGTGAAAACAATGTTATTCACTTCGGAAAAAGCAGAAAACTACAAAGTATGTTTGGGGATTAATGAGGCTTAGTCACAGCAAATGGTCATAAAATTGTGATGAGTTCACAATAACTACAAAAATGTTTTCATCTTTAACCACTGACTCTTTGTAACACAGGTATCCCCAGTTTAACTTTAAAAGAATAAGTCAAAAAGCAAAGAGAGACTAAGAAAACAGAAAATTACCAACACAACATAATTCTAGCCCAAATATGTTAACTTTTAAGAAATGTAGTACAAAATATAAATAAAAGAGAGATCTTATTACCTACACCATACTTTCTAATACACAACAAATGTTTAGTTCTATTGAGGACACCAGATTCCGAGTCAAGAGTTCCCTTTAATCTGTGCAATGGCTTTAGAAAATCTAAACCACTGAGCAGGAGAGTGTTAAGTAAAGACTCTCCTTTCTACACAGAAAGAGCAAATAAAATGAATCGTGCTCCAAAATAAGAAGTCTTAAGAAGGCAAGACTAATAGTGTTTAAAATTCTGAAAATAGGCTTCAGGTATTCATTTGATGCGTTGGAATGGCAGTTAAAATTAACCAGAAAATCAGCAGTAGCCTATCAAAATGGATATCATCTCCTTTTGAAACTTGTGTCAGGATGGCAGATGGTTCATCAATTAAAAGCCATCCGATGACCCAAGTTTGATCAGGACCAAGAGAACAGACTCCCACAAACTGTCCTCTGATTCATACATGTTTGCTATGGCATAAAATCATTTAGTGCCAATTTCTACAATATAGGTCCAGGTGAGAGGACAGCAGTCTCAGTCCTACAGGGTCTCTCTGGGGCTGAGCAGGATGGTGAGTGGCAATGGCCCAAAAGAAACACACGGGGGCTGAGAGTCTTGTAGAAGCTGGAACTCAACTTTATTGCATTAGCCTCTCACGTATATAAACTCTGAGCATGGGGAGGGGGATTTTTGGTGAGGTGAGGTGACCTAGGAGGTAGGGAAGGGTGACAGAGGGTATGAGGTGACTGACAGGGACAATGGTAAAGCTCTACATTGGCAACTGCAAGGCAGAGGCATGACCAAACAGGTCTTGCTGAGTCACCCCAATACAGAAGTGACTGAGATAGGTCTCAAAACTGGAGCCAGGCTTAAGCTCTCCCACATGGCCTCAGAAACTCAAGCCAGGTTCGGGTTTGTCAACAAGGCCCAAACCAGGACCAAAATGGGGCCCAACCATCTCCTTTTGGAACTTGTGTTAGGATGGCAGGATGGTTCATCAAGTAAAAGCCATCTGAAGACCCAAGTTTGATCAGGACCATGAGAACGGACTTTCACAAACTGTCCTCTGATTCCACATGTATGTTATGGCATAAATCTGTTTAGTGCCAATTTCAACAATTTAAATAAATACAATTTAAAGATGTATGTGCTTTAAGAAAGCACTCTATATAGTAATAAATAATAGCCATAATAATGTTGTAAAATGTGAACAACTAGTAAGGAATAAATAGTTTGAATAAAAAATAGCTAATTAAAAAATGATTGAAGTCATTGTGGAAATACATTAGGATGGCAAGGTATATGTGTAGTCAGAATTTTTGCATGTTGGGGGTTTTGTTAATAGCTGTTTCATTTAAAATACTGGAATGTGTATCTCCATCAGTTATAAACAACAGGAATAACAAGAAAGCCTTTAGTTTACTATTTTCAATAGACCTTGAAACAGAATCATGAATTTACGACTTAAACAAGATAACCTTTCCTATTGAAAGCTATGGATTTTCTGTAGAACCACTTATTTTATCTTCCTGTTTTTCCTTTAATCTAGTCACAAGGTATGTTTTTTATTTACATTCAAAGAAGTTTTTGCTATAGTGAAATTTGCTTTTCATTAGAAAAACAAAAATCAAGGTTATGCATTTGTGAAAACATTGTCTAAAATCTTCAAATTTTAGAACTGATTGAATTATCTTTCATAGCAAAATTCCATTCTTGTAAAAATGACAAGTAACGATGACATCATACTATTTAAACTGATGCCTAGTGCACATCAATTATTCAATCTTAAAGCAAACATACTTTTTAAACGATTAATGAAGACCCAGAAGAGCAGAAAGGAATATCTCTATATGAATCAATATATCACTGATATGAACCTACATACCTAATGTTATTTCCCATAACCTTGTCTTTAGACCTGTAAGGCTGTAATTTGTCCTGTCCAGCAGGGCATTAAACAAGGGTCCGAGGAGATCACCTGAAAGAGAGTGCGGGGGTTGGGGGGCAGGCAAGAATGCAAAAAAATGGCTATCTGTCTATAGTCTGATCAAAGTGCCAATTTTACTTTTTTTACACAGGGCTTATATACACAAAAAGGCAGGATGTGGGGAAGGCGATGACACAGGAGCATGAGTCTTCAGGGGAGTACAGATATCTTCCAGAAAGAGTATCAGATGGATGAAGGTTCAGGGGACAGGTCACTATGACTCTGACTATGATTCACTTGTCCTTATCTAAGTTGGTACTATCTACCAAGGTTGCCTATCTACAAGGTCTATAATTATTCAGCCTGGCAATTTTACACCAAAGCTGCTTGTTTACAATAGCTTCTAGTCTTCTGTTTCGGTGTTTTCCACAGAGACCCAAGACTTTGTGTTAGCAGGCATGTATGTCAGGCCTATTGCTGATTTTTGGCCTATGGCTGATTTTAGGCCTTCAGTGTAAAGCAGGGCTGCCCCTGACAGTAATTCTATGTTGTAATAATTTCCAACCCCAATAAGCCCATATTAAAAAACACACAATCCTGTTATATTCATCTATAAGCTATATGCCTAGATTGGGCAGATCCAGCACTATACAAACTTATTCCCCACTTATTAGACGATTTGCAACTTATAGTTTCTCCTGGCCACGTAGTTCTGTTCCATCTTCACTTCCTTCTCCTCTCCTTTGGTCCTCTGTCCTTTCTACATCTCACCCTCTACCTGTCCCCATTTTCAAAAGTCTCTCATTCAACCTTTCTAGCCTTTATTGATGAGATAAAATGGGGAAAGGATTCATATAAGATCACCTGAGTACATGATTGCTTGTTGGGGCAACTCTTCTTGAAGAGAGAGAATAAACATCAGAATTCAAACAGCATCAGGACATCCCCCAATATTTCTATGTCACAAACATTTTACAGAAATGAATTATAAGTTTAATTTTTCAAGACTAAATTTAAAAATTGTAAAGCACACTTTAGAGTTTTACAAAGGGTAGTGAGGTGAGAGTGGTGGGTGGATTGGCAGCATCCTCATAGAGGCAGAGGTAGGGAAAGGAGGGTTGCAAAGGAGAAACTGGGAGGGGGACAATATTTGAAATGTAAATAAATAAAATAATCAATTGAAAAATAAAAAGAGATTTGTTTAATGTCTGAGGTATTTTCAAGACTAAACATTAAAATATTAACAGAATTTTTTAGGTAAAAATCAAGAGATTATATAAATGATAATGTATAAATAATATATACTCATATAAGGGAAATTTATTTCATATATAATATACAATATATAATATAAATATATGATATCAGTATATTTATTACACTGGCTTCAGGCTAGTCCAACAATGGCTATCTACAGATGGATAGTCCATGAAAGTTGTAGTTTTTCAGTGCCCACAGGTGGATATCTCAGCTGATATTTGATATAGTCAAATCCCTAAGAAGTAGGGTCTAATGCCAGTGAAAAAATAAACTTTCCAAAGAAATGGAGTGCAAGCAGACACAGAGTAAAACCTTCTTTCCTTTATCTTTATATAGGCTGCTATGAGAAGGTGTGACTTAGACTTAAGGTGGGCTTCCTAATTCAAATAATCCACTTAATTCAAAATTCCTCACAGATGTGCCTCACACTTTTGGTTATAAGTCAATTTCAGATGTAGTCAAGTTGACAACCAAAATAGCCATCACTGCAATATTATTCAGAGAAATGAAGAATACATTGAAGTATTCAATTAATCTTGAACTCTCATGTTAGTATAGTAAGTTCTTGGAAATTGTAATCTGCATGAAAGAAGTCCACTTATAAGTTTCTGGTCAATCACCAGTTTATTTTATTTGAATTTCCCTACAAGATTCTTATATTCAGTAGAATAGAAAAATACAAGAGTATCATTTCATGTGGAATCAATAGTCAAATTAAAATATATGTGTTTTTTTCATTATATCTGCTGTTAACAATAATTGCTTTCTCCTTTTCATCAAAATCACTATATGTTTGTTCAAGCCTTTTTTTTTCCAGAAGAAAATATTCTGTTTCAGAGAGAATTTGACCTTGCCAGCTTTAATTTTCAATGTGCAACTTGTATATGTTTATATTCATTCTGAGCTCACATCTGAGATTCTGGTAATATTTAGATCTTCTAGACAACAACTGATTAGTTTTAGAACAGCCTGTTATTATCTCAGAAGGTAGCTTATACTACTCAGATATAGTTTATCTTCAAGAAAACAGACAGTTAGGCATACTTGTAATGCTATGTTTCTCTAATGCCATGGACATTTATAGAATTAATCCATCCTGTAGTTTAATTCCTCAAATTTATGGCTAAAATAATGGATTTTGTAAGAAAACCATGCTTTTTAAAATAGTGCAAGAATTTTAACATCTCTTTTACAACATTATAATATCCAAAGACTCTAAACTGGAAGCCACATATATACACAGGATACTTGGTGCAGACCTGTGCAAGTCCTGAATTTACTGCTTCAGTCTCTGTGAGTTCATATGAGTTTTGCTCATGTTAGTTTAGAGTGCTTTGTTTCTTCAGTGTCCTCCATACCTTCTGGCTCTTATACTTTCCACATTCTTTTAGGCAGGGTTTCCTGAACTCTGAGTTAAGGATTTTGATGATGACATCCCATTTATGGCTCAGTGTTCCAAGGTCTATCACTCACTGGATAATATCAGGCTGTGAGTCTCTACATTTGTTGCCATTTGCTGTAGGAGAAAGCTACTCTTATGAGTGTTGAAGAAGGCAACTGATCTATGAGTATGGCAGAATATCATTAAGAGTCATTTTAGATACAAGTTTTGTTTTGTATTCTTCTAGATTTCTAGGCAATCTTGTCTCAAGTTCTTGGTTACCCAAGCATTGTCAATTATGGGTCTTATGGAATGACCTAAAATCAAATCTATTATTGATAGGTTACTCCCAAGAGCTTTGTGCCAAAATTCCCCTCGTATGCTTTGCTGGCAGAATGGTATGGTTGATAAAGGGTTTATAGATGGCTTGATGTTCATGTTACTGTTTAGATAACATGAAGAGTGCCTTCTTGTACCAGGCATTGGACTATAAAACAGAAGAATCTATGTATGTACCAACTCGCCAGTCCCATGTTTAATATAGGAGTTGTTTTCAGCAATGAGGTCCTGCTGTAAGTTTGTAGAGAGAAATCTATAATTTTGGCAACAATCTGAATTGTCTGGAATTCACTGAAGGCCCTTTTGACCACTCAACTTTATTAGATGTAACACAATCCTGGTACTGAATGCTTGGTTGAATGATAAGAGATGGTTGATTGGGATTATGTCTTCCCCATTATTTGGTTATTTTATTTAGATCATCTTCATATGTGTATATATTTTAGGAAGTATCTACTGCATTAGATACTTTAATTTTAGTTGTTTCTCCCTATATTTCCTCCTATCATCTCTTCCCTACATCCCCACACCACTTGATCTTCCCATTATTGCATATCTGTTTTAAGTCCCTTTCCTAAGGTGATCTATCTGTCCCTCTAGTCTCTTACCCTACCTATTTTCTGTGACTCTATGAAATGTTGCAGAGTTATCACTGAATTAATAGACAATATTCAAGTATAAATGAATATAAATGAGTGTGGGTTACTTCACTCAGGATGATTTTTTTCTAGTTGCTTCCAGTTTTCTGTAAATTTCATTATATCATTCTTTTTAACAGATGATTGATGCTCCATCGTATGAATACATTTTCTTTATCCATTCTTCTATTGAGGGATGTACAGATTGTTACCAAAACTTAGCTTTATATATTTATTTATTTATTTGTTTGTTTGTTTTCTTTTTGCCATTTTTTATTTATTTATTTTTTTGTGATTTAAAGTTTTTTGGTTTTTTAATAATTTTTATTGGATACTTTATTTATATTTTATTGGATATTTATTTACATTTCAGATGTCATTCCCTTTCCCTATTTTCCCCCCCTAGAACAACCCTATCCCATCCCCCTTCTCCTTTTTGCTTTTATACCATTTTTATTACATGCAAGTATTAAGCCAGTTCTAGGTTGAGGGATTAGCAATACAATAGATGCAAATAGTCAAAGAACAAGCAAGACAATAAACACAAATATTCAAAGAACAAGCAAGGCAATAAACAAAATTCCATGAACACTGCTATGACTACTGTTTCTAAGGACTTATCAGGATGACCAAAATATCTGAGCCAACTTCCTGTCCTAGCCCAAGTCATTTTCATGACTGAAGCCTACTTCCTTGTTCTAGCCCAAAATTTAGATTCCTGTCTGAAATTACTTAATGGTTCTAGCCTAATATGAAGATTCCTGCTTGAAATTACTTCTTTATTCTAGCCTAAGATTTAGATTCCTTTCTGAAATTATTCTTTGTTCTAGTCTAATGTCAGATTCCTGCCTACAGCCCACTTCCTTGTCCTTGGCCAATGTCATATTCCTACAAGAAGCCAATTTCCTTGTCTTTGCCAAAGTCAGATTCTTGCAAAATGGGCCAAAAGGCTCTCTGCCTTTCCCCCTGCCCCTTTTTTATTTCATTAACAAGACTGAGCCTCTCTTAGGTTGCTCTGACAAGAATACCTTCATTATCCATCATGGAACATGCATTATCAAAGGCAATGAATTTCTGTCTTAGGTTGGTAAGGCTCTGTGCAGAATCTTACCTATCCTTGGCTTGCCAGCCTGTTAATTTAATAACTCTGTCTGGGGGTCCATATTCAGGTTCAAACCATATACTTTAGCTGCCAACATTTTGATATTGTTAAAGAGAAGCTATAACATGATGGGCAGGAATAAAAGTATTACCAGGACAAAAGGGGCTAGCATGATCAAGCTATATATGTCATTCTTGAAGCTTGACCAAAATAGTAATAATGACCTCAGGCCATGGGTAATTTTATCTGCAGTATCTGCCACATCACACTAAGCAGAACATTCTTGAATTTCATAAGCTCACCATGTAATGTTGCATCATCCAGAGAAGTTTTAGTATTACTCCAAATATGCTACAAGTGTCTTTAAACATTTTCCTAATTATAATGACTACCACTGTAAATTTTAGAACTAACATGAATCCAATCATGTTTAGCATGACACTTGAGATGGTTCCTTACTCTTAAATTCTGAACTTTCTTTCAATAATTTGAATAGCATAAAGACCATCAATCCATTCTTCCAAATGCCTATCTAAATCCTCTTTTATATTTAACACATTAGTAACATTTTTTTTCTAAATGATTAACAAAAGTAGCTGTCTTAACTTGTTGTGTCAAAGTAACTGCAGAATCAGTGGTGCTAGCAATTAATGTAATTAAAGTTGTTATACCAGCAATAATCAAGCCCACTACCCTCTTGTTTCTGCATAAAGCTTGCCTCATTTCTTCCAGTCTTTACAAGCTATTTTTAGAATACCAAGGTTCTATGATACTCAGGGCACTAAAACAAAAGCTGGTTGATAGACATCCATAACTGACATGCCAGATTTAAAAACACTAACACAATTAGAAGGTGTACAATCAATGCAACTTACACTAAATACTGTAGAGGAAACAAAAGTATTTTTAACTTGACAATGAAAAGAGCCTTAACACATGTGCTCACTCCTGTTTGAAATCCAGATCCTGCACCAATGTTATCTCTTGATAATATAACTTCATAGAGAACTGCAGCTAACTTCCAAATATGTCTCTGAAAATTTCCAGAACCAGACTTCCAAATGAAGACTGTTATTTCCAGTATTGGATTGATTTCTAGATCAGTCCATGATTGAGTCTGAATAACTTGTCACATTTAAAAAGAAAATACAAGAGTTATTATAACTTCTTTTTCTGATTCTCTGTTCCAGAAGTTCTAAGAACTTGAGGCAGGCAGCTTGCCCCATCAGGGGTATAGGCAAGCAATGATGGATCAGGAACATTTGTCCAATACAGCTTCCCAGTCACCATTGTCAGGGTACTCAGGAAGTCCACAGGTCAGCATCATTCTTTGTCTTGGCATTAGCATGTCTCACCAATCACTCTGGCAGCCACCATGTTCCTTCAGCATCCTGCAGAAAATAACACAAACATGCCCTCTTCCCCATATTAAATACCTGATCAGGATCATTCCAGATGCCAGTAAGGGATCCTTCCCTTTCACCTATTCATAAGTATGCCTAGTTGTAGAGTGCTATAGACACTCAGCAGAAAGTTCCCTGGCATCTAAATTATTTTTTAAAAAATTAAAATAAAATAACATGATTTAAATAACTATATAGTATATGGGATATATCTCCCGCTTTTTTATTTTATGAAGATATTGTTTTAAAGATCCATGGGCCCCTTCCACAGTCTCTTGTCCTTGACAATTATAAGGAATCCAGTAATATGGGTAATGTTAAATTGCTGCCAAAAAGTCTCAAATGTTTGACTATGATAGCCAGTTCCATTATCTGTTTTTTTTTTTTGTTTGTTTTTCTTTTTTTTATTATTATTATTGAATACTTTATTCATCTACATTTCTGATGTTATCCCCTTTTCCAATTCCCCACCTCTGGAAACCATTATCCCATCCTCCCTCTTCCTATTTCTGTGAGGGTGTGCCCCACCCCATCCACCCACTCCTACCTCCCTGCCTTTGAATTTTCCCTCATTGGGGCATCTAGCCTTCAAGGGACCAAGGCCCTCCTCTCCCACTGATGTCTGACAAGTCCATCCTCCTCTACATATACAGCTGGGGACATGGATCTCTCCATGTGTGTTCCCAGGCTAGCTGTTAATAAAGCAGCACTGAATATAGTTGACCAAATCTCTCTGTGTGATAGGATGTAGAATCCTTAGGGTATATGCCCAAGAGTAGTATCGTTTCATCTTGAGGTACCACCACACTAACTTTCATAGTGTCAGTAAGAGTTTGTATTCCCACCAGCAAAGGATGGATGTTTTCCTTAACCAACACCTTTGCCAACTTGAGCTGTCAGTTGTTCTGTTGATTAACTACAGGTGTAACATGAACCTCAATGTTTTTGATTCATACTTTGATATATATATATATATAATATATATATATTATATATATATCATATATAACATATATATATATTATATATATATATTATATATATATGTTATCTAAATATGTCCAACATTTCCTTCAATGTTTCTGGACCACTT